>JAGKTI010010086.1:5334-29284 GCA_018397915.1 Birgus latro
CGAATCCACGGCACTTTCGGCGCTCTCTCGGTGAGGGTGAGACGGTGGAGTTTAGTCTCCATCAGTCACCTAAGGGTCCTGAGGCTAGGGGTGTCACTGGGCCGGGAGGTGTTGTTGTGCAGGGCTCTGCTCATGCACGGCGGCGCCCCGCGGCACAGAAGCACCGGCCTTCGGGTCCTGGGTGTTCTGTGGAGATAGACACCATTGTTGCGATGTGTGTTGCGACGGCTCGGGCTTTTTGTGGGGATGACAAGGCGGCTCTGCGCGTTCTCCTCCCTCAAATTTTCGAGGAGAACGGGCTTCCGCGCCTTGCCATCCCTCGGAGCTTTGCTGGCAATGCACGTCCCACCCCCCAGCAGCAGAGTCGTCCCCGGCGGCCGCAGTCACAGCCGCAGCCGCAGTCATGGCCTCCTCCACCTCGGCCTCGCATTACACCGCGGAAACGACTGCGACTGGACGGCCCTCTGAACAGGGCAACTGGCGCTTCACTTTCTGACCCGGCACCGACCACGGACATGGATATGGATATGATTACGACCGTCGCTGAGGTCCACCCGCTGCCGTCAGCAGCTGAGGGGGAACGGGCTGCCTCTCCGCTTCCGTCTGAACATCAAGACGTTGAGGTCCCTTCCCCCCAGGTTCTTCCACCTTCTGCTGAGTGTGTGGGCCTCTCATCAGCTGCTACACCTTCAGCTTCTCCCTCTTTGTCTGAGGCTGCCCTTGCTCTTTCACCTGCTGGGCCCCAGTCCACCTTGCCCTCACCACCTACTCCTGCCTGCTCAGCACTCGGATCGGCGACTTCCGACCTCATCGTGGCCGCGATCGAGCGATCTTTTTCGGAGTTGTTCGGTAAAGTTATTGAGCAGAAGTTAGGCTGTCCATCCACCCTTCGCGACTCGGGAGACTTGCCTCTTTACGAAGACCTCGCTCAATCATCATCATCATCATCACCGCTTACTGTTTCCTCTTACCCTCCGCCTCGCTAGTCATAGCGCCGCTTTCTTGATTTCCTTCCTTCCCCTTTATCTTTTACCATGAGTTTCCCACTTACGGGCTCTCTACCCTGAGCCCGTGCCACACCAGTGTGGCAAATCTAATCACCTCACCGACTAGAGCAGTTGGAGGGGGAGGAGAGAGGAGCCAGCAGCCGACCATGCCAGACGTCAGTGCTGACAATGCCTGCGACCCGTTGAGGGGGGCTACAAGTCAGCCACAGGTTCCTGCAGCCCAGAAGATCAAGGGGAGGGTGATTTGGTTTAACGTGAGTGCGGGTTACGGGTTCATCAGACGCCAGGATACTGGTGTTGATATTTTTGTGCACCGCTCGGCGATCGTTAAGCCGAATCCACGCCACCTCCAACGCTCCCTAGGTGATGGAGAGCGGGTGGAATTTAGTTTGTTTGGGACCCCAAAGGGTCCTGAGGCCCGGGATGTTACTGGACCGGGAGGTGTGGCTGTGCAGGGCTCTGCTTATGCACGGCGACGTCTCACGGCCCAGGGACATCGGGCTAGGGATCCTGGGAATCCCAAACAACTAAATCTACTCGTGGAGATGTGTGTCGCGACGGCGAAGGCTTTTTGTGGGGGTGATAAGGGGGCCTTGCGCGTTCTCCTCCCTAGGATTTTTGAGGAGAACGGGCTGCCTTCCCTTGTCATCCCCGAGTGCTTCGCCCGCGATATACACTCGATTCCCCGCCGACGGGAGCGTAGGGCCAGGCAGCGACGATCTGCTGCCCCTCGTCAGACCCCGAGGAAAAGGCTGCGACTTGAGGCTCCCCTCAACAGGGAAACTGCCACTCCTGTTGACAACCCGGCAATCTCAAGGACTACGACTGAGACCACGGCAGAAATCCACGAACAGCCAGCGATGACGGAGGAGGGGCAGGATTCTTCAGATACTGCCTCCATGGCCGAGGAAGCGTCGACCGGCTCCTCGGCCGAGGAGGAGATTAGTGAGTCCTCCCCTCCTCCAGCAGCAGAGGGCCCTCCATCTCGCCCTCCAATAATCGACCTTAAGGATCGGCTAGACGTAGCCTCCTACCGCAACCTCCTGACCCTCGATGCCCACACCCGGTCGTACCAGCTCGGAGCCACGACCTACACCACCCTCTACGACCTGCTCCGGGCTGCCGACATGGGTGAGGCGATCAGACCCATCCTGATCATTCGTGGGGAGGAGGTACGTCTAGCCGATCTTAGAGCATTCTACCATATGCTCCCGCCACGACTGCGGTGAAAGCTCGGACGATAGTGGCGTGAGGCTGCCCTAAACACCTTTGAAAAAACATCTTGGTTGGCCTAATGTCCCTCAAGAGGACGATGGCCATTAAGCCCCAAGAAAAAAAAAAATAGAGCAGTTTCAGTCAGATTCGTTTCAGTTTAGTTTGAGTTTGGATCAGTGTTAGTTCAGTGTCACTGCACTGAAGATTGTCTAGTTCTAGTATTTGTAAAAGCTGAAGTGAAGTTGGCAAGCATTAAGTGTAATTGCAGTTAGTGAGGATTGTAAATCTCCGGTACTTGTGAAAACAATGAAGTGAAGTTGGAAAGCATTAAGTATAATTGCAGTTAATGAAGATTGTATATGTCCAGTACTTGTGAAAACAGTGTAGTTGGGAAGCAGTAAGTGTAATTATCTGGAAAACAAAGACAGTGAACCTAAGAAGCCAGTGTATTTTTTACAACGCTGGTGCTGCTCTGTGTTGTTGCACACTGAAATGCTGACTCCAGGAACAACTGACTGGGCAACGTCCTTCCTATACTGTACTGTTGCTGTTGCAGCCTGTGGCAGTGTGGGACAGGGAGGTAACAGTGGTGTCGGGAGTTTGGATCATAAAGTGCTGCAGTGAGTCAAACATTCAACATGGAGGCAGAAGGTGTACAGCACGAGACCAAGCAAGGAAAGAGGAGGCGTCGCTGGCTGCAATTATGAAGCTACTACAAGCAGAGAATGAAGGACAGAAAGAACTTAGAACAATTACAGGCACAAAATGAAGAAATCAGAGAACAATTGCAAACAGAGTGAACAGCTACAGGCACAAAGTGAAGAACAGAAAGAACGATATGAACAACTTCAAGCGGCATTCCAGAGGCAACAGAGGGAATTACTGATGATACAAGGGCAGTAGATCCTTTAATGGGGGAAATGAAGGAAAAGCAGTAAGCTGAGTTACGGCAGCAGAAGTATGAGGTAAGCAATAATATGTACTGTACATGACCAGTTGAAGACAATTTGTGAGGGAATTGTGATTGAGTGCAGACAGCATGCAGACAGCCAGCTGAAACTTGTAGTCGACCAAGTGAAGATAATTAGTGAGAAGATTGAGGCCTTAGAGAAATATTGCACTGCAGAGCCTCAGGGTAGTCTACAGGGAGCATATGAAAATAATGGACAGTGTATCGTGAATCTTGATGTATCCCAGCCATCTAAAGGTAGTATTACAGGGTTGAATAATCAGAATGCAGAAGTTTTAAGTCCTGGACTTTATTATGATGCCCCAGTTTTTAGGCCCCAAACCAGTGAAGTGCATGGCTATAATGGGGGTACAATTAAAACGAAACCTCAGGAAATTTATGGTAGGTATCTTGGGAGGCTTACCGTGTGCAGTTTGAGTTACTTGCTGATCAGAATTGTTGGGATGATAGGCAGAGGGCAGTCCAGCTTGCTACTAGCTTCAAGGGTGCTGCAATGGAAATTCTGGCCCAGATGTCAAAGAAGGAGAGCAACAGTCATCAGTCCCTATTAGAAATGCTGGAGCACAGATATGGGTGTACCGGACTGAGGTTTACAGAGCAAGATTCCGAACTCGTGTACGGGCTCCAAGTGAAGCCCTAAAGCATCTTGCTTATGACATGGAGAGTATGGCATACAAGACGTACCCTGGAGCATCACCTAACTTGTTGGCTATTCTTCTGAGGGACAAGTTCATCGATGCTCTTGATAGTGCAGAGCTGAAAGTGCAAGTGAAGCAGGCACAACCCAGAAGCATGCAAGAAGCACTAGCCAGGGCTCTAGAATTTGAGTCCTATGTCAGGTCCTGTATGTCCACTTTTCAGGCAGGTCATAGTGCAGGATTCAAGAAAGGGGCAGGTACAGGTGCGGATATGTCAAACAGAAACATCCCGTCCACCAGCGAGGTGGTGTAATGCTCTCCGTATCTGGTAACACTGGTAAGTATAGACCTTCATCAGGTTTCGTTCAGTTGCTAAGACGGACCGAACCCCGTGATAATTGCTGCTGTGCACAGTTATTATGGTATATAACCAATGTCCCGCCTGACATATATACTGAAAATAACATCGTTTTGTGAATATTGGATGAAAATAATTTCACACAATACATATCCGTATATTATTCTCATGAAACACACAGGTTTCGTAAGTGACTTTCGACAAACGTCACGAACCACACAACATGTACTGACGGCGAGCATAATAACGCCATTAGAACATTATCTGCATTTCCTCACCCACTATAATATTCAAAAAATTACCGTGACCCTCTCCTTCCTGACCGTGAACCTGAAATGGTAGAGGTGGGTGAGAAGGGGCAATAGTGGTCTGGCTGGTGAACTGTTGCAGGAAGCTAAGATAGGATGGATTATGATACTCTGGTGACATGGTGCCAAATCAGCTATAGTTTAACGTTGATTATGTAAATTGATAGTCAGGCCGTTAAACGTTATGAAGACTTTTGCACATTACGCAGTTTGCCAGCATGTTTGTTACATCATCTACAGGACGACCTACTCCCTGCTCGGCGGCACATGACACAAACCCTGCTTTATTAGTGTATGGTAACGACTGTGTCATTACATGATATATGAATTGGCCCAAGAATGTGATGTCACGCTGTTGTCAAAACGACTGGGAGTTATACTTATTGCGTTTACATTGTAACATCAGGGATGACGACAGTTATATCGAAAGCAGAGAAGGGGGGTGGGAGGAATTTATTTCTTGCCACAGTAAATAATTACCAGCAGTGATTCGTGCCCATGATTCTCGTTAATATCTGTATGGCACCATGTAAATGAAAATATTTACCCGGGGAGAATGGACTGGGTCTCAGACAGGTGGCGATACTAGGGTGGGCTAATGGTTGGATAGAGAGATGCCTTCTAGCTTTAATACATGAAATTTATGTCGGATTACTGTTAACCCTGTAGAGATAGAGTAAATCGTGGTATGAAGGACGTGTAACTGTTAAACAGTCTGATTCATAACCTCAGTATCCAGTTCACTGTCCACCCCTCCCTCTTCCCGACAGCTGCGTGCACTCACACATGGGTACTGACCGGGAGGGGGGATGACCGTAATGACTGCTACACTATGAAAAGCGGATCACATGTTTATACATCAACGAGAGTGGTTCGTTTGTCTTGTTTAAGGGATTGCAATACACACCGTTATTCGCCAGAGCAACAGCTCCGTGTTCGGACACTGCTGAGATGTGTGGCTCAGTAGTTGCTCTCATGAAGAGGGCAATTGTCTTCGTATTTATCTTCATCTTGTCAATTTAATACAGTGTGAACGCTACTCGGTTGTTTTGCATAACATGACACACTGCAGATAAAATGTGTGTTTGCATTTAATACAGGCGATTTCTGTAACTAATGGCATAGAGACTGGATAACTGCTGACATTACAAGCTTGTTCCATCACCTTTGGCTCTAGAATTTGTGAATGAAAGCTTGGGGCATACGACAGTTGTTCAGTATGACCCTAAATGTTATAACCACTGGCAATGTGTAAAATCAACAGCCAAACACGGCATACAGTAAACGGTAACATAAACCTGGGTTGGGTAAATCCACTTTTATTTTACACTGGTGCCATACAGATATTAATGAGAACCATAGGGACCATCATCACTGTCAAAGTATTAATATTTATTGGTGAAAAAGGAAAAATCTACATAGTTCTATCCCTACTCTGTTTGTGACATCAGTCGTCATCCATGATCATACTACGTAAGAGGCTACAGGAGTAATTCCTAATGTCAGTGACAACAGCTGTAACATCTGACAAACTGTAGGGACGTGTCATATATTTGCACATTAACAAATAGTCACCATACTCATAATACAGGGGTACCGAGTCACCCAGCTGAAAGTGTGTCGTGAATAGTTACAGTCCATGACAGTCATTTACAACACGTAACGTCAACATAACGTTTCATGGTCTGACTGTAAAATTCCATATTCTTCATGAAACAATTATTTGGCTCAGTCATCACCATATAATCTTTCCCTCTCACTGTAGCTCTTCTCGTCTACTAAGTCCACCGTCCCGCTATCCCATCACCCCCCCCTCCTCTAGTCTCCAGTTCGACAACTATTGCCCTTCTCCTTATCCACCTCCCTCCTGTCTCCCAGTTCCCCCACCCCCACCCTGCCACCTCCTGTGGCGCTACCTCCATTACACAGTGAATATGCTTCTGTTTCATGTCTACCAGTGTCAGGGTCGTGATAATTTTCTGTTCACTGATAGTTGTGGGGAAACTGATAACTATGACTTATGTAAGTCATTATTAACTGTTCCTTGGTTTCTGACTCGAAACTAACCCACTCATGAAATCCGTGTCATTCATAACTGCCATCATGTAGAGAGTGTATTGTGCGACATAATTTATAAAAATTCACCATAATCATGGCAAGGTATTATCAGTATATTTTCTGAGGAACATTGTTTATATATTACCTCCAATAACTGTGCACAGTGGCAATGATCACCGCGTTCGGTTTGTCCTAGCGACCGGGCGAAACCTGGTGAAGGTCCATATGTATCAGTGATACCAGATTCGGAGAACATTACACCACCTTGCTGGTGGATGGAGTGTTTCTGTTTGATATGTCCGCAACTGTACATGAAGCAGAAAAATTTGCAGGAAGTTGCTGGTACTGCGAAAAGCCAGGTCATAGGAAAGAAAACTGTTACAAGTAGAAGAGGGAACATTAGATCAGAGGAAGTTGCTGGAATTGCGAGAAACCAGGACATCAGAAAGTGGATTGCAACAAGTGGAAGAGAAAACAGAAGATCTAAGGAGGTTGCTGGCTCTGCAAGAAGCCAGGACACAAGAAGGTTGATTGTTACAAATAGAAGATGGAGCAAGAATGGAACAGTGCAAGGAAACCAACATTTGCAACATACGTGTGTTAGACATGTGGTGAGGTGGGAAACTTCAGCTGTGATTGTCCAAAGGAGAAAGATGGCAAGAAGAAAGCTGCTGAAGACTAGAAGTTTGAGGGTAAATTAATAAAGGGTGATGACAACAGGCAACAACCAGCCAGTTTTTCCAAGAAGCCCCACCACTGAGGAAATGCAAGAAAACCTTGATTGATAGTGTGTGAGAAGATGGAAGAACGGATGGCAAGCAGTGTAGTAGGGTAGGGAATCTTAGCAAGAAATGCCACCGTACTGTAGTGACAGGGCCAGTGTCAGCTGAAGAAGACCTGAGGAGGATGCAGATCTACAACCAGTGCTAGAGTGACTGCAGTGGAGTACAGTGCGACAATCCTGTGAAGAGATTTCCATGTTCACCCCTGTGACTAAGAGCTACTGGAGTCAGTGGGACCTTCTGCATTTAAACAACGGATTAATGGAGCGTCAGTGAGTGACACCTGAAGGCCACAGTAAGTACTGGCAGCTGGCTGTTCCGAAGAATATGAGGTCCGAGATCTTGGATGAGACTCATAACCAGATCACCAGTAGGCACCTCGGAGTGAAGAAAGCTATAAGTCAGCTGCAACAGAGGTTCTACTGGACAGGCATGTGTCAGGATGTTGAAGAGTGGTTTCAGGCGGTGATGTATGCTGTGCCAAGAAGGGATCCAAGAAACGTGGTTGCGCACCTCTCCAGCTGTATCAAGTAGGTATACTGATGGAATTAATTTCAATGGACATTAGTGGACTTCTGCCAGTCACCGAAAGAGGAAACTAGTATATATGTATCGCCATGGACTACTTCACGATGTGGCTAGAAGCCCCTGATCAAGAGGCTGCAACCATGGCTTAGGTGTTGGTTGAGCAGTTTTTCTATCCTTTAAGGGTGCCACAAGAGCTACATTCAGACCAGGGTAGAAACTTCGAGTCTGCTGTGTTCCATGAGTGCTGCAAGTTACTGGGGATCAAGAAGACCAGGACGACTCCACTAAGGCCACAGTCAGATGGGATAGTGGAGAAATTCAGCTAAACCCTGAGAGAAGAACTGGCCAAGTACTGCATGGAGAGATAAATGGAATGAGACCAGAAATTACCTGCATTGCTTATGGCATATAAGTCTGCATTCCATGAGTCTACCAGCTACAGCCCTACAAAACTGATGTTGGACCACGATTTATGCTTACCCCTTGACTTGTTAATGGGAAGACAACCTGGTGAGAAGCTGCATACAGACACCTCCAACTATGTGAAGCATCTTCAGGAAAGGATGGTTGAGGTACATCATCAAGTACGAGGAGCCCTTAAGTTTTCAGAAGAGGTGATGAAGTGCAAGTATGATGCCAAGGCAAGTAAGATGAGCTTCAAGGATGGTGACAATGTTTGATTATACAATTTTCTGTGGAAGAAGGGACAGTCACCAAAGTTGCAGAGCCCATGGGACGGGCCTTACGCGGTGTTGGAGCGCCTATCAGATGTAACGTGCCAGATTAGGGGAGGCAGGTAATCTCACCCAAAGGTGCTATACGTAAATCGTCTGTGGCAGTACCGTGAGCCAGGACAGTACAGCTGGGACATCTCCGAGGAATCTTGCTCTCCCACAGCCGAGGATGTTGAGGAAGACCTTGGCTCTGAAATGCAAGAGGACTGTGACAGGTTCCCGAGAGAAAAAGTTCATCAGCAAGAGGGCCAAGATATTCAAAGTGGACTGTGTGGAGGAGCAGGTACGTCATCGGAAGTGGAATAGAAGACCTGATAAGTAGATGGATTATTTTGTGTACAGTTAATAAAAGGTTATGATTGTATACATTGTGTAGTTTTGTTGGGACGACAAAGGACTAGGGAGGGGGTGGTGAGAAGCGGGATTTGCTAGTTAGGTAGTGGTTGAGTATTCCTGATAATTCTCGTAGTTCAGTATCGCTCCAGTTCCAGCGGCGCCAGTTAGCCTGCTGTTTGTGAGCGTAGTAATTTGTAAGTTATGCATTACATTTTTTGTTCTTATTCTCTATAATGTTTTATTTATGATATTGTTAAATTATGTAATTTTATCTCAGTTTGTGTGCTGAATAATTTAGAGTGTTGCGTAATGCGAAAAAAAACTCTGGATATTTTGGATGTAGCTGAGTTGGTAACTGTTGCCCCGTTGAGAGTGGACTAAAAGCTTCTAGAGTACTGCCACGCTATATAAGGATGTGAAGGGACTAGAGCAACTTCAGTCAGTTTCATTTCAGTTCAGTTTGAGTTTCGATCCGTGTCAGTTCAGTGTCAGTGCAGTGGAGATTGTATAGCTCCAGTACTTGTGAAAACACTGAATTGAAGTTGGCAAGCATTAAGTGTACTTGCAGTTAGTGAAGACTGTAAATCTCTGGTACTTGTGAAAACAGTGAAGGTGGCAAGAATTAAGTGCAATTGCAGTTAGTTAGTGTATCTCCAGTACTTGTGAAAACAGTGAAGTTGGCAAGCATTAAGTGTAATTGCAGTTACTGAAGGCTGTATATCTCTGATACGTGTGAAAACCGTGAAGTGTAACTGGCAAGCATTAAGTGTAATTATCTGGAAAATAAAAACAGTGAACTTAAGAAGCCAGTGTTTATTTACAATTCCTGTCCTGCTCTGTGTTGTTGTACACTGAAAGGCTTCCTTTAGGAAGAACCACTCACTGGGCAACCTACTGCACTGTTCCAGTTTCCTTGCACACTAAGTATTGCAAACTATATTCACATGATTCAGTCACTCTTTTTTATAGGTGAATACTCACATTTGATACAGGGTAGAGGCAGTGTAGTTCTGGGGCCAGGGTTTCAAACAGTAGCACAATCTTTGTTGGCCCAATGGCTGATAACTGCCACAAATGCTTCAGACACCTAAATTTCCTATTCCAAGCACCAAATCTAATCACAATAGTGCCCAAAAACTCTATATAAGCACTATTGATATAGTGAAATCTGTCACACTGCCGAGAAGTGGGTAATAGAGTGGGTTTAAAGGGACAAGGGACTGGCACTCCTCCCCCATTGATTGCTAGTTTGATACTAAACAACCTGTATGCACTGGCACTGGCATCGCGACCCACTGTTGCCAAATAATTACTTTTGACGTGAGCTGGGCAAGCTATGATGCCTCAAAAGATGATGCAAATCGACCAAAAACTTTTTTGGGCGAATATTTTTTTTTTTTTTACACCTAATGCGTCATTGTGCATTTACAAGGAAAGACCCTGATGATGCCCAAAGCGTCATCGAGCATGAAGGGGTTTAGGGTATAATCACATACTATTAGATGTGGGTTGTCTCTCAACTTTCTAAGAAGAGAATTTAACTGAGCATTAATTCCCTGCTAATTCGTTGTTAACTCTGAATGGTTTAGCTTCAATGGTATTCCAGTTCAATACTGTCCATTTCTAAATTACACAGACTGATCATGCATATCCATAGTTATTTTCTCTTCAAGGGTTTGTTCTTCTTGATGTATTCCCACAGTACCCAAGTCCCACAATTTGTGTAGAGGGAAATTTTCTCAACCAATAGGTAATTTATTTGAGTAGGTCCAAATTCTGCACCTATTCTGGTTACCATCATTGACTGTGTGGGGGTAACAAAGATCGAATCTACCAGTCATGCCTCTCCTCTGGCTTGCTTTGGAAAAAGCAATTGACCCATAAAGTGACCTCCTGGACTCTTGAACAACTCTATTTTATTCTTCTTGAAAGTCCTATGTTGGAATCTTCCACAGTAATCTGATCCAATAATCATTTTTATGGGACCAACAGTATCTGATTTCACTTTCTGTTTAGCCAGCCTTATTCCTAAGCTCTGTAGATGATAGCTTTCCTTCAGTCTTATGATAAATATAGTTGTTTCCATCTTATCCAGCACAGCTGCAGTTATATGGCATTTATATCTGCCAAATTGTATTAAAGGTCTAACTAAATCAAAGGATTGTGCATCCTTAGTAGTATGAACCCTGGAATCACTAGATTTACTTTACTTATAATAGGTAACTTTATTTCTGTACAATATCAGCAGAAATGAGGGTTTTCTGTGTACCTGTATCAAAAAGAGTACTTGCTGACACAATTCTATATTCCATCATTACCGTCACATCCACAATTGGAACTACAGCTGGCATTGTTACTGTTGTATTGGCTTTCACAAGAGTCATATTGACACTTGCAGGTTTAGGACCCACATACTTGACTATCCTTCGACACAAAGTACTACGATGATTACGCCATTTGCATTTGAAACAAACATTTGATTTACTTTTACAGTCTGTGGATGTTTGTCCTGTATTCACACAAATCATACAACACCCTAATTCATTCAGCCTGACTATTCTAAAGACATAATCAGGATAACTCTGACAAGATACATTGGAATGTTGTTCATTACCACACACACAAGCTTTTGTGTCCTTTATCATGAATGTTTTGGTCTCCATATTATCATCCGCTTGTCCATTCTATGTCCTTGGTAATTTCTCCTCTGATTTCAAGGAGCTAATAAAAGTACCAACTACCTCCTTATTTACATACTTAATTGACCTTGACTTAGGTTTCACAGCCAGTTGGTTAGTGGTTACTTTTTTTAATTCAACATTCTGTTTACCTTCAGCAGGCTTCACTGTTCCTTGCAAGTGTTTACAAAGTTGCATTAAGCCCTCCTCAGTCTTCTTACAGAAGAAATGATCTGTTTGGTACCTGCCATTCAATGCATGCTTGGTTCTAGGTATCAACTTCAAGGATACAGTTCTATAAAGCACCCAATCTGCTGCATTGACATCTTCGTAAGTGCTTAAAGCTTTTAAATTACAACTCACTGCAATCCGAAAGTTTTGCAAGGAATCAAATGTCCAGGTATGGGTAATTCAATAAGAGTCATCAGTAACTGGGCAATGACCTGCTCCCTGTCTTCATAATTCTGTCTAAGGATTGTCAAAGCCACCTCATAATTATTTTTTTTAACAGGTAATTCACTTATCAGCTTTTATGGCATGTCCTTGACCTGACCTAACAGGTGAATTTACTTACATTGGAGAGGTCTGTTCTGTCATGGACTAAGTATTTAGGTTTATCCCAAAAGGATCTCCAATTTTGCTCCCCATCAAACTCTGGGAGTATAATTTCTGGTAGTGTGGCTTTACTCTGCAGTTTCACAATTCGAGTTTTTGTGGTAGAATTAACTAATTTTCTTTCAAGCAACATTGCGATTGTTATATATTCCTCAAGATTATTCTCATTCCAACAGATCTTCATTATCTTCCTTCACAACAGCTGCTTCTAAATTAGTAAATCTTTCTTACTTAGGCCATCCGTCTTTCAATATGTTTAAAAGACTATTTAATTACTCCTTTGAAAGTGGTATTTCCTCTAATACTTCGGCACAATCATTTATAGTTTGTTAACCATCCTGCCTTACCAGTCGTTAACCTCTTTAACAAGGAAATAGAAATTTTGGCTGATTATCTTATTCACACATTAAATTCCTATATTTGCACTTTAAAATCTGATGATTGTGGGGATGGATTTATCTTAAACCTCTCCCCCTGGGTTGTTAAACTGCTTGGGTTATACCTTTGATCCCACAATCAGAGCCCCTAAATAAACAAAAATTTAACTGAGCTCAGAAACAGTTGTTCACATTAAATTTTGACGACTGTAAGAAAGGGTTTTACTTTTAAACCTATTCCCCTGGGTTGTTAAGCTGCTTGGGTCATACCTATGTTCCCACAATCTTTTCCTCCCAAAAAAATGATACTACGGTTTCTGTCACAAGAATCTAACCTTGAATATGTTTAAATTTAGCCTCAACACACATGTCATTCCTCACTCAGGGCACCGAAGTGTCAAAAATTTATAATAATATTACGTCCCCAGTCCCACACTGCCACAGGCTCCAAGAGCACTAGTTAAGTACAGGAAGGACGTTGCCCAGTGAGTTGTTCTTACGGTCAGCCTTTCCGGTGTGCAACAACAAGACCAACTCAGGCATGATAAATAAACACTGGCTTCTTAAGTTATTTTGCAGATAATTACACTTAATGCCTGCCAACTTCACTATTTTTACAAGTACTCTAGCTATACAATCTTCACTAAGTGCACTGACACCAAACTGACACTGAACAAAACTCAGGCTGACTAAGCTGAGTCTCCTCTAGTCCCTTCCCCCTCCCTATATAAGCTCCCTTTGTGCTAGAATGATGTACACACGTTCAAAATAGTATCACGCAGGAAGGGTACGATGATATCTGAAATGATCAGTATATCTCGTATAGTCCTTGGAAAATTAATTGATTATTATCTGAATATGCAACCAGTAACAATATCAACCATAAAATGTCACAAGAAACCTATCTATAACATATGTATGTAAGCATGTTTGACACCATGAGAGAAAAATAATCAAACATTTCTCGAGTCCATCGTCCGTGGCGTCAAATTGTTTTGGGCCAAATGTAGAGCTCAAAATTTTGACTCTTATGAAATGATGGGAAATTTTACTGAAGCCAGTCTAACAAATCCTACCGCTCCAGTCACCAGTGTAATGAGAGAAATTTTTAACTCTTATGAAATGATGAGGGATAACATATCACACCGCTAATGACACCAGTGTGATGCTATGAAATTTTGACTCACCGTATGAAACAGAGTTTTAGAGAGTAGGCTGCAACAACCCAGCGTATGTTGGGAAATTATTCCACCAGAAAAGAAAGAAGAAGATTGCTGGGGCCTTGCGAAATAGAGAACTAGGGTAGCGTGTACTTTTAAAGGGCGCGTGGCGTAATAAGATACTGGCACACCTTGCGTGGGCCACTCAACCTCACGATAAAAACTCTTTAGGGAATTATAAGACTTAAACTCAATGAAAACTTAAACTAATATTTACTAATTCTAAAGATACAAAAAAAAAAGAATTAGATCAAATTAAACACAGATTACTTTATAGACTATGAATTACTGGAAACTGAAAGATAAATTCTCCTTCGCACTGAGATTATCACAGGGCAGACTAAATATAATAAGGATCAATAAATTCATGAGTGTAATCACCACAGCTGAATAAATTCTCGGGATGATATTATCACACTAATATATATAGTGTTCTTCACAATTGGGTATTTATTCAATATTATATTATCATACACTAATATATAAGGGTATTTATTCAATATTATATTATCATACACTAATATATAACCTCATCACTGAACCAACACTCCTAGATGGCACTGATCCAGTAAGGTTTATCCCTTCCGGGAATATTAATCCCACCGCTTAACCTAATACTTAAAATAATACTATCCCATGTGAATCTAGCAATCTCACGGTCTTAAACGGACTCGTCAGGCAAACTCACCGAGATGTTTCCTCCACAAAATATTCTCCCAAGTTTGGAATATACACATTAACTCAAAGGTTATGAACTGACACCACATTCAAAAGATCGATACAATAGGCTCAATATTTAAAGTGGATGAATAATCAATGCTCTTGGGAAAAACAAATATATGTGAATATAAAATTCTATCAAGCTAAACACATCACACAAAAAGGATAGAATATTCTAATGGACCAGCCAATTCCGCGTTCGAATTACGTATAACAGAAAAAGGGGGGATTTCACCGTAGCGGGCAACAGGCGAAGGGATTGCGAGCTGGTCGGCTTCATCCACTGGCTATTTTCTAACGATGTTATGATCACCCACAATCTATATCGATGGGAAGCGAGACGGCGTTATCTACTCAGTTCAAAAGGAACAGGGTTAAATATTACTAATACTGATGTACTATGGGAATATACCTCACACAAGTAAGGAAAGAAGGGGGAGGGGGGGGAATATGTGGATTTTAGAGTTACTTACCTGTATCGATGGGAAGGGAGATGGCGTTATGCTGGTCCCAGATGATGATGATGATGATGAGATTCGCCACAAGGGTAATAATAATAATAATTTTAAGCTGGTCCCAGGCACTCGTATGTTTTATATAAGCTCAGTTTGTTCTAACATTGGGAGTTGACTGCGACTTTGACTGATCTCTCTGCAGCATTTCAGTTTACACCTATTACCAAGGAATATGAAACATGTGTTCACACTCGACCCACACAGATGGGTTGACTTATGATGCTTAAAATTTTGTAATAAGCGTATGGGATTTACAATTACACCGAAGCCTAAACAAACAAGTGTGAAACTAACTGTATCCGTGTGTCGGGCCTACGTGACTAAACGCGAGTGTAACGCAAATTTCGTAGTTACACGTCTAATATCATCAATTAGTATTTAACTAAGCTTTAATTTGCTACAACGTAGTACAAAAAGGTGATATCACCAACTCTGACTTACATATTTCGAATTCAAACTATGAAGACAGATTTTCGCGATTGTTAATCTCTTGCTAAAATTTACGATTCTATACACACCATGGGAATTAACTGCTCCAACTACAAAGACATTCATTTACATAATCGCCCTATGAAGTTTCTCTATTAATGGAGTATCACTTACACTATGAATATTAACAGATCAAGCCTGAATATGGAATTTGATGATTAACCCCTACATAGTGCAGATAAAACATAGTTAGGAGTTCAAGGTTACACTTTCGTTACACTTATACTAACTTATACTACACTTATACTAACTTACATTACACTTATTATACTAACTTAAATCATACTTAACTTACCCTTAAAATTACGGCATTACACAATGTGCACCGATACCTTTTTGATCGTGTGTACTACACTCTTGGAGAAGCAAGTTACTAACTCGAAGACATCCAAAATATCCAGAGTTTTCTTACATTTCATAATACTCTAAATATTTTTGCACACAAACTGAGATAAAATTACATGATTTAACAGTCACATAAAACATTATAGAGAAAAAGAGCAAATAAATTAATTTACATCTTACAAAATATTTCCAATGACAAACAGCAGGCTAATTGGGAACTCACACTCATAACTGAAAAAAACGGGAAATGCTGAGAACCTTCCAGTTCCTCCTAACTAGCAAATCCTGCTTCTCACCAATAAAATATATTCAGTTTGAAGTTATTATACTATCAGTGCAAAAGTTATATTAAGTGACAGGAGTCTCTTTAAATGAGAGGGTCTAAATTACACTAACTCATATATTATTTATCCTCATACCATTGCTAGCTCTCCTCAATTTGTCCAAATCTCTAAGAATACTTTTTTTTTTCTTTTAATGTTAGGAAGAAGGAACCAAAGGCCAGGAGCCCACCAACAGTTCCCTCCATGGAAAAAAAAAATACAAAAGAGACCCAACCTTAAGATCAATTCATTTCCAGATACCTAGACACACTGCATTTGAAAGACTGGAGATCATAGGAAGTAGGAAATAAAGAGGGAGACGGTTCCAGAGTTGATTTGATGCATAAAGGAAGGATTGAGAGTAACTGTTAACTCTTGCATTAGAGAGTTGGACAGAAAAGGGATGAGAGCCTGTTGCTAGATGGGTGCTGGACCCAATGTAGGGGTGGAGGGATGCAAGCAGACAGTTCAGAGGAGCAGTGACCATTGAAGTAGCGATAGAAAAGAGATAATGATGAAACAGTGCAGCAAAGGGACAGAGGTTGAAGGGAGCCAGTAAGAGGGGGAGGGTTAATGAGACGAAATGCCTTTGACTCCTCCCTATTGAGAAGAGCTGTATGTGGGAAGCCTCACCAAACTTGAGAGTTGTACTCCACACAGGGGCGAATAAAACCTGTGTATAAACTCAACAACTGTGCAGGGAAGAAAAAGGTACGGAGTCGGCTTAGTACACCTAATCTCTTGAAAGCAAATTTTACAAGAGATGCAATATGATCTTATCAAGACAAATCCCGAGTGAATGAAACCCAACGCATGTTCAAAAATGATGCTGGATTGAGCTGGATATTATTAAACATTAGTGAGTACTGTGGAAGAACTTGTTGGGTTGATAGGTGTAAGAACTAAGTTTATGATTGTCAGGGGAAAATGAAAGTTTATCCTGGCGAGGTCGCCAGGTGTCAGGGGAAAATGAAAGTTTGCTCTGGCGAGGTCGCCAGATGTCAGGGGAAAATGAGACTTTTACTCTGACGTGTCGCCAGATGTCAGGGGAAATTTAAGTATTCCCAAGAAATAATGAATTATTGTATAACTGGTATACAATGTATAGCTAAGTGTGCTATGTCAATTCTCTAGGGTCGAGAATTTCAAACCTCCTCAACGGCACACAGCAGAGACTAGAAGCTCTATTGGGCTGCAATATTGTACCGTTGGCCTACGAGAAAGTTTCTTCTCCCCCCCCAACAATCAAAACAAAATTATAATAATAATAATAACAGGCTCTTGGCTGAACCAACTCCCAGCTAGCACAACGGATTTATAGTGATTCAAAGCTGGCCTAAGTACCGGCCGTGATTTAATTCAAAAGTTGTGCTAACGCAGAGTAGCAAACTGTATTAATTAATAGAGTGGAATAATCAAACACAGTTAACAACTTTAACAAAGCTCAAGAAAAGAACTGTGAATTTATTAATTACAAAGAAATGAATTTACGTTACATGAAATTCAAATCAAATAAAGGAATGCACTCACTCGCTCAAACACTCAGATAACGGCTAAATATTTCAAAAAGCTTAGCCTAGGAAAAAACCAGAAAGTACTGATCGGTATGGATGAAACAGAGCTGCTGTGATGATCACCAAAGTGGGTGGGGCTGCAGGAGACACGCCAATACAAGCTGAAATCTGAAAAACGCTAGAAAAGCACAGAGCCTTTGAGAGGCGTCCCGCGTCGCGCCGCGTCTACAAGCAAACTGAGCTCCCATTCAAATCGGCGGCGCGACGAGCGTGGGAGATGCGCGCGCCGGCGTGTAACGGCTAACGCGCCAACAAACAATTGAAATTTACGGGACGATGTCACGACTCACTCAACACAACGTTACAATGTAGAAAATTCGTGACAATGATGCATTAAAAACAACAAGATTAATTTTACCCTAGTCAGAGATATGAGCAAAGTCAGACATTAGGTGTGCCATAGCCTCATCCCTTGTTTAAGTTACTGCTGAGATGGACGTTGCGGGAACCGAATGGAAAGGTGAAGGGTGGAATCATCAGCATATGAGTGGATAGGGTTAGATGTACAGCTTAGGTCAATGATAAATAAAAGGAAGAGAGCTGGTGATAGGACAGAGCCCTGAGGATCACCACTGTTGATAGATGTAGGAGAAGAACAACGGCCGTCTACAACAGTGGCTACTGAACGACCAGGGGGGAAGCTATAGATGAAGGAACAGATAGAAGACTAGAAACTGTAAGAGGGCAGTTTGGAAATTAGAGATTTATGCCAGACTCGATCGCAAGCCTTTGAGATGTCAAGTGCAAGAGCAAAGCTTTCACCAAAGTCCCGAAAGGAGGATGACCAGGAGTCTGAAAGATAGGTCAGAAGATCACCAGTGAAGCGTCCCTGATGGAGCTGATACTGACGATCAGAAAGAAGGTTGTGATAGGAAAAATGCTTTATTATTATTATTTTTTTGGGGGGGGTTAAGATTAGACACGAAAACTTTTGAGACACAGGATGTTAAAGCAATTGGACGATAGTTAGAGGATTGGGAATGGTCACCCTTCTTTGGGACTGGATGAATGAGAGCAAACTTCCAGCAAGAAGGAAAGGTACAAGATGAAAGACAGGTGAAAGAGTTTACCTAGGAAGGGTGTAAGCACAGAAGCTCAGTTCTTGAGAACAGGATGGACCGCATCAGGCCAAAATACCATGATGGTATTGAGGCCAGTGATGGCAAAAAATACATCAGCTGAAGAAATTTTCATGTCGGCCATGAGGACGTCAGAGGGGGGAAGTGCTGGAGGAGCAGCACTGGAATTGTCTAAGGTGGAATTGGAGGAGAAAGTCTGAGCAAAGAGATCTGCTATATCAGTAGAAGAAACCCCTACAGAGCCATCAGAGTAGAAAAGAAAAGGGAAGAATGATTAGGTAAAGTTATTAGAAAAGTTTTTGGCAAGGTGCCAGAAGGAGTGGGAAGAATTCGAGTTGGAGAGTTGCAAACATTTAGTACGGATGAAATTATTTTTAGCAGAGCAAAGAACAGAGTTAGCATGATTACTGGCAGAAACATAAAAAAAATTGTGATTCAGGGGTGGGTTGCTCTGGTACATTTTTTATGCCCTCTCCTTGTTGCAAACAGCATTAGAACAAGCGTGATTAACCCGTAACGTCCCGACCGATTTCCAACCTACGATACCCCCAAATCCCGAGCATTTTTGGATTTTTTTTTATTGGTTTAAACCTTCGCTTTTGGCGAGAAACATCGAAAATTCATAGAGAAATCGCGAGACTGTGCTTAAAAATGTTGATACAGGTGTCATGCAACCTTACATCTTCCTTCTTTTTCAGGGTACCTGGCTA
Source organism: Birgus latro (assembly GCA_018397915.1). Classification (NCBI taxonomy): domain Eukaryota; kingdom Metazoa; phylum Arthropoda; class Malacostraca; order Decapoda; family Coenobitidae; genus Birgus; species Birgus latro. The sequence continues at coordinate 24,914 of JAGKTI010010086.1, forward strand.
AAGAAAACGAACTATGGAAGGGTTAACTGATTCAGGCCAATTTAAATTACGTATTTATTTATGCATTTGGTACGAAATTATGTGTAGTAACAGACTATATTGGTTTTCACACATTTATATAGGCAAGCGAAGCATTGTTCAGTCACCAAACACATCCACATATGGCACCTTCCTTTGTTTCTTGCTCTAGCTTCTTTATTTCTTTGTCCTCCACCTCAGGAATCACTTTCACCGTGAATTTCGTCATTGGAGAGACCGTGGGGCAAAATACCTTTACTGGCCAGCTTACTGCTAGCAGGTGAATTGCCCAGTGTGGGGGGGAGAGGGGGGAGGGGGGTTAGGTGGGGCCAGGCAGTATCCCCGGGTGACAACAGGTAGAGGAAGGTCCCCCACATACGCCTCCCAAACATCACCCATGAAACTTGGAAATTGTGCAAATTATGACCCTTGCAATTGCGCGACGTACCTGTACGTCGATAATGTGTAGCTGTGACAAAACATCGCAACGTACCCATACGTCGATGGGATTCCTCAGGTTAAACCAAGGCTTTCTTGCATTAGTCAAAAGATATGTGAAAGGAATGTATGTGTCCGTGTCTGAGAGAATAACCTCCGTAACGCAAAAGGCACACTCAGATGGCTTCGGGCCATGGAAGCAGTATTCATTACAGGGAAAATCAAAGAAGTACTGCCTGAGGGCCTTCCAATCCACAGCTCCAAAATGCCACAGTCGACGTTTCTTTGGAGAGTCCACAGACAGTACCAGAGTGATAGTACAAGTTAAGGTTATAAGTTTGTGGTCGGAGGAGCCCCACTTAGAGGAAAGATTAACAGTGTAAGCAGAAGGATTACTTGTAAGGAAGAGGCCAAATATGTTGGAGGTCTCTCTTAAGTGGTCAGGGATACTGGTAGGGTGCTGTACAAGCTGCTCTTGGTCATTGAGGAGAGAAAAGATGTAGGCTTGTTCACCAGGTGGATCAGTGAAAGGAGAGGAGAGCCAAAGATGGTGGTGAACATTGAAATCTCCTAGAATGGAAATTTCAGAGAAAGGAGAAATGGACAGAATATGTTCCATCGTAGAAGTAAGATAGGTGAAGAATTTTTGAGTCAGTATAATTAGGAGATAAGATAACAGCACAGATATATTTAGTTAGAGAATGACAGGAGAGCCGCAGCCAGAGAGTAGAGAATTCAGAAGAATTAAGTTCGGGAACACGAGAGCAAGATAAGTCATTGCATACATATATGTAAGAGCCACCTTTGGCTTTGAAATGAGTTTAAAGAAAGTAGGAGGATATAGAAAAGTGTTTGCTGTCAATTGCCTCAGACAGCTAAGTTTCAGTTAAGAAGAGAAGATGAGGTTTAGAGGAGGAGAGGTGGTGTTCGACAGAGGGAGAGGTATACGAAAGGCCGCAAATGTTGCAGAAATGAAGAAGTGAGTCAGACAGTGGTTCCTGGCAGCTCATTGAGTCATCACCGGGATAGGGGCGGATGGTGGGGGCATTTATGGTCCCCCCCCTGGGGGACTCCGAGGCATGGTTAACTCACCGAGTCCCACCGACGTACCATGCACGTCGCTACTTTTTTCCGCGGACACACCCAACAACGTGCATTGTACGTCACTCAATTGCAAGGCCCATTGTGTGCACATTTTTCAACATTCGTGGGTGATTTTTGGCAGGCATATGTGGGAGACCTTCCTCTACCTGCTGTCAAGCGGGGATACTGCCTGGCCCCACCAAACCCCCCCTTCCCCCCCTCCCCCCACACTGGGCAATTCACGTGTTAACTGTAACCTGGCCAGTAAAGGTATGTTGCCCCACAGTCTCTCCAATGACGAAATTCACGGTGAAAGTGATTCCTGAGGTGAAGGACAAAGTAACAAAGAAGCTAGAGGTAGAAACAAACAGAAGTGATGAGGTGGTAATGTCGTAAAGGAAGGTACCATATACTGGGGTTTTGGGTGAGTGAACAATGCTTATAAATGCCTATATTATTGTGTGAAAACCAATATAGACTTGTACTACACATAAATTCGTACCAAATAAATGATATAAATACGTAATTTAAAGTGGCTTGAATTAGTTAACCCTTCCATAGTTCATTTTCATTAGCCAGGTATCCTGGAAAAGAAGGAAAACGTAAGGCTGAGTGACACCTGTATCAACATGTCTAACCTCAGGATCGTGATTTCTATAAATTTTCGATGTTTCTCACCAAAAGCGAAGGTTTCAGCCAAAAAACAAAAAGTCGAAAATCGGTCGGGATCTGAGGGTAGGTTGGGTAAAAAACCGGTCGGGACTGGACGGGTTAATGTGTGCCATTTTTCATTTTAATTTTGAAAAGGAAGTGTAGTGAGTACTGTGCATGCAGATTGGTGCTGACAATTAGAGAAACTTGTATTGGAATGCATGCTGGCCCACTTTCTGTGTTACTGAAACACTGAAATAGTCCAGCAAAGGGGGATGGTCAGGAACTATTCCCAAGGGCTGATGAAATGGAAGCTCCAGCTCTCCCTGTCTCCAGCTTTCCATCCAACTTGGGAGTACTGCCCAGCTCGACTGGTGGTACAGTCTACTCCCTTAGGTAGGTAGTGCTAGGTAGTGTTGGAATGACAGATGACAGTGGGCTAGCTTTCTTGGTTAGGTTTGTTAGGGTCTATCCAAGAATCCTTGTGCAGTTATTTACAGCATGCAACTTGAACGAGCTTAACCCCTTAACGGCGTGTCGTCTTTCGTGACGGTCGGGTGCAATGGATCATACCGCGGGGCGTCACTTGAGTGACTGTTATTTTTAATTCCCCAGGGCTTTCATGTGTTGACTTGTATCATCTATCAGCACTGTCAATGTCCAACAATAGTCAGGGCTGCTAATGTCATCAGTACTCCCATCCATTGTTGACAATTTAGCCATTTTCCCCCATTCTAGACTCCCCTCCCTACCTCCCCTCCATTAGCCTCTCGTGTCGTCTGCTCAGCCGCTCTGCGCTAAGTAAATCTTCCCTGGATTTTTCCACTGTTTTCATCCATTGAAATGAGACCTATGCTCACTGCGTGAGCAATGGCCTTTCTCTTCTCCCTCATAGGATGCAGATATGCCAAACATTGTTTAAATACAATTACTTAAATTCAGTAAATTACCTTACAAAATTTATAAGGAAGCGTTAACTTAAATGATTTACGTCGGATTGTGACATGGAATGTAAGGGGTGCAAATGATGAGGTGAAAGACCAAGAGATTGTCTGCGTGTTTGAGGGTGCAAAAGTGGATGTATGTGGGTTGACTGAAACTAAATGGTAAGCTGAGAGTGTGAGAGAATGGGAGTATGGGTATATATGCAGGGGTGGGTGAGAATGAGATGGCCAAAGAAGGAGTGTGTATTGTTGTGTGGAAGAGATGGAAGGAGAATATAAGAGAGTATGGATTACTTGGCTCAAGAAATGTGTGGACTACAATTGTGGGTGATTGTGTGTGTGTGTGTGTGTGTGTATGCGCTAATGCAAGATCGTGCAGACACATCTGGACAAATGGAAATCATGCAGGGAAAAGTTTGAAAGGAGTGAGAGAGTGTTTTTGATTGGAGATACGAATGGAAAAGTAGGGAATGAGAAGGTGGATGGAGTAGTTTGTGAGTGGGGTGTGCCTGCAGAATGGATGAAAATGGCAGTGCTCTAGTGGACATTTGTGCTGGGAGGGGGTTGGAGATAGTCAATCCCCTCTTCAGGAACAAAATGTTCCACAGTATATGTGGTGAGTGATGAGAAGGGAGGGTGGTGAACTGAATGAACAGAAGGCAGTGATTGATTATGTGTGTGTGGATGATAGAATTAGGTCTGTGATGGATGCAAGGGCATATAAAGATTGTGGAAGTGGACTTTCTGACCACCAGTCGGTAGTGGCGAAATGAGGTGGAGGAAGAGAAGAATGGAACGAGAGGAGGAAGTAGCTCCTACAAGGATGGGAAAAAGGCAGATTATAAAAGAGAAGTGGAGGAGCGATGGGGTAAATATGATTTGGAGCAGATGGGGGATGTGGAAAGTGTGTGCAAGATATTCACAGAGGAAATCTGAGCAGCATGTGAGATGGTGTGTGGGGTGAAGAGAACGAAAGGGGGTGCAAGGAACAGCATGGTGGAATGAAGAAGTGAGACGGGCTGTGACACAAAAGAAGAAAGCATATAGTGAGTGGATGAGAAACAGTGATGTGGAGGAAGTAGAGAGACAGAAGAGAGTGTTATATGTAGAGAGGAAGAGAGAGAAGTGAAAAGATTAGTAAGTGAGGGTAACAAGGGAATGCATGAGGAATTTGGAAGGAATTTGAGTGTAAAGTGGAGGGAATGTAAGAAAATGTCCTGGAAAAAGGTAAAGAAAG
>JAGKTI010010087.1:0-17436 GCA_018397915.1 Birgus latro
GGAAAATGGCTAAACTGTCAACAATGGATGGGAGTACTGATAACATTAGCAGCTCTGACTATTGTTGGACATTGGCAGTGCTGATAGATGATACACGTCACCACCTGAAAGCCCGGGGGAATTAAAAATAACACAGTCACTCAAGTGATGCCCAGCTGTATGATCCATTGCACCCAACCGTCACGAAAGTGACGATCCGCGGTTAAGGGGTTAATGCATCATCAAGGAGTACCAAGGGGTACTGATCTACCAAAGGGCCTGCCAATATGTCATAAAAGTTCCCCGGAAATACCACAACACCAGTCCTGTATGAGACAGCCCTAGTATGTATTCAATATGGACGGTGGGTGTTAGTGCCGAAGTGGTGACATGTGGAGGTGTATGGTATGTAGGAGGGCTACTGGGCCTTGAGAAAGGGTTGTGAATCCTATGACCAGAGTCGGACACAAAAAACAAATAACAATAAAATGCATTTAATATCCTTTTGTTGAAAGGGTTAGCAGGTGAGTAAAAATATATGATTATCCATAGCACTTCCAAAATTATGACGTCTTTTCTATGACCATTCTCTTTCCAGATGATCTGGTTCAAATAAGGAGAGATTTTTTTTTTCTCTCTTTCTCTTTATGCGGAAGGATGACATCTTTCTTTATATATCCCATTCACTGAAGTTGGACTTGCATGAACTAAAAATAAATAAATAAATAAATCCGGAGTCGATAAGATTAAGGTAATAATGACTTCTTCCTTGTTCTCATTTACAAGTTTTTTTTTTTTAATGACAATATTATGGCCTAAACAATTCCCACCTTATTTGACTAGACTCGTAATTTTAAAGTTCATTACCCCTAGCTAAGTCAAAGAATAAATTATTGTTGTGCCTCTACATCCATCTCTCAACACATCTTTTCTGTAACTGAGCATGCAGAAATAGACAAAGAGTAATATAAAGCAAAGTGAACGGAGTATACAGGAGTTGTAAATGCAAAAATGCATTTACATGCACCAGATATACTAATTGATTAATACTAGTGGTAAACTCTTAACACATTATGTTTAACTATTGCTGTGATATCCCACACCAACATTTCAGTTGGTGCTTTGATCTTACAGATTTGGGTCCCTATTCATTAAAAAAAAACAACGTTTGATAATTGTCAGAATCATTACTGCATAGTTGAATTCCATCACTTATAGTCACACTAGTTTGGCTGTGGATTGTTTTGCACATATACACGCCCAGCACTATATTATACATACATAGACACAAGTATATGGTTGTCACTGCCAGCCAAAACTTCCCTTTAAAACAGCATCCTCTTTCAACAACATTCATATATACATCTCACAGTCCTTATTTTCTGAGAGTGATACAAGTTCATTTTGTCAGAATTCAATGTGGCAGTCACCCATGTGTGTTTTATCATCAAAAGTCAACGATGGTTCAGCTCACCAACAAGTCATTTTGCCATAACTGTATTGCCGGCCATCACATCAAGCACGTAAAATCACCACATTCACCACATATCCAGGTGGTTTGGGGGCCACAACAGCAGCAGCAAAAATTTCTTCGTATCTGTAAATGTGTATGAGGTGTACTGAAGGCAGATATATAGATAGGTACAAAGATCTACAGATAGATAGACAGATAGAAATTGACATAGACAGAAAGAGAAGAGGTCCCTTCTTCATGTGAAGTATACAATTAGAAAGAGGAGTCTGTAGTAATGGCAATGGGGATCAGAGTGGTACTTTTGTAATGTCAACGTTTGTTCACGTCAAAGTCTGTAAATAGTTATGTCATCGATATGAACAACAAAATGGGAACATATGGTAGCACATTAAATCATTAATGCTGTACTTTGGATGTTGGTGGAAGAGTAGTTAGCGTATCACCCTCGGCCTACCAGCTCATACTGTAGTCCCAAATGCTCAAGTCTGTGTTCTCTTGGGGAAAATGGATCCTTAAGAGTAGTAGTAGTAATTGTTCCCTAGGCAGTCTGGCCGAACAGCCCCGAGTCCCTAAGAAAGGCTTTCCCAAAGAGCTCTCAAGGAGTGTATGTTGTGTTGTTGGCATCGTGATTGTGTGCAATTCAGTCTTCAATAATGTGCTTAATAGTATGGGGTGCTGTGTTACATCCTGGACAGGCATCAGCGACGGAGTCATCCAGTCTCTTCTGGTAATTTAAGAGGGCTGGATGATGCCCACATCTCAGCCTGGCCATGTAGACCCTGTCCTCACGAGGGAGATAAGATTCAGAAGGGTGGATATCAGGAGGCTGTGCTTGCAGCTGTGAGTTGTCTTTAAGTGACTGAATGGAGCAGCGAGTGATTTGATTATGGATATGGCTCTGGAAGCTGGTCTGAGGCGGACGAGGGGGGAGAGATGACAGTACGTGCGCTGGGTGTTGTTTTGATGTTCCTTGGTGCGTGCGGATGTGCTGCCATGTAGTGTAGTGGATGTTGTGGGTTTGTGGAGGCTGCAGTGAGAATTTGGGTGCCTCTCATGTCTAGGTGATTGTTGACTTTGAGGACTTTGGTTTCTTGATGTAGGTGGTCTGTGGGTATAGTAGCTGTGCAGCCTGTGATTATTTTTAGGGCCTTGTTCAGTATGGTCTGTAGAATGTTGTAGTCTGTTTTAGTGAGGTTAGGAGTCCAAGCATGGCTTCCATAATTCATCACTGAACGTATTTACTGTTTGTATACTGTGATGGTGGTTTCTTTGTTGTGTCCAAATGTTGTATGGGCAAGTAACCTCAAGGTAGTGAGTCTTGGTGTTATTTTATTTTTAATATTTGTGATGTGATGTTTAAATGACATTGATGTATTGTGTATTACACTAAGAATTGTGTGTGTGTGTGTGTGTGTGTTTGTGTGTGTGTGTGTGTGTGTGTGTGTGGTAGGGGAGTGTTGTTTACTGCGAGGTGTGGAATGTGACTATTCTGCTGTCCAGTTTGTGAGAAGGATCACTGTAGATTTGGCTGGGGCTGTGTTTGTGTTTTGGTGTGTACATGTAAATGTTATGTCGTCTTCAATAGAAAGCTATGTGTATCTGTGTTGTGTGAGGTGTAGGAATGTCGTGCATGTATAGGTTAACCCGAGGAATCCCATCGACGTATGGGTAAGTCGCAATGTTTTGTCACAGCTACACCCACCGACGTATGGGTACGTCGCGCAATTACAAGGGTCATAATTTGCAAAATTTTCAAGTTTCATGGGTGATTTTTGGTAGGCATATGTGAGAGACCTTCCTCTACCTGCTGTCAAGCGGGGATACTGCCTGGCCCCACTTAAACCCCCCTCCCCCCCTCCCCCCCACACTGGGCAATTCACATGTTAGCAGTAAGCTGGCCAGTAAAGGTATGTTGCTCCACGGTCTCTCCAATGACGAAATTCACGGTGAAAGTGATTCCTGAGGTGGAGGACAAATAAATAAAGAAGCTAGAGCAAGAAACAAACAGAAATGATGAGGTGGTAATGTTATAAAGGAAGGTGCCATATGTGGATGTATTTAGTGACTGAACACTGCTTCTATTGCCTCTATAAATGTGTTAAAACCAATATAGTCTGTTACTACACATAAATTCGTACCAAATACATAAATAAATACGTAACTGAAAGTGGCTTGAATTAGTTAACCCTTCCATAGTTCGTTTCCTTTAGCCAGGTACCCTGAAAAAGAAGGAAAACGTAAGGTTGCATGACACCTGTATGAACAGTTTTAAGCACAGGATCGCGATTTCTCTATGAATTTTCGATGTTTCTCACCAAAAGCAAAGGTTTGAGCCAATAAAAAAAAAAAAATCCAAAAATGCTCGGGATTTTGTGGTACTGTAGGTTGGAAATCGGTCGGGACATGACAGGTTAACCAGCCCCATACCAGCAACTTTTTTACCCAGCCCACCCTCAGAACCCGGCAAATTTTGCTTGCTTTTTTTTTTTTTTTTTGCTCAAATCTCCGCTTTTGGTGAGAAACATCGAAAATTCAGCAAGAAAGTGCTCACCTGAAGTAAAAAATTTCCTAAACAGGTGAGAGGCCCCTCACCTGGCTACCGCTTTATATGACGCCGCACTCCATAAAAGACGCTCCCTATTCGAGGGAAACTTAACCAAAACAACTCAGAATTGGTAATTATTTATTTATTTGGTATATGTAGTACAAGAGTGTATTGGCTTTCACACAATAATATAGGCAATATAAGCATTGCTCACTCACCAAACACATCAAAACACCACACCTACCTTGCCAATGTTACCTCTTCATTACTTCTGTTCATTACTAACTCTGGTGCCATGTAATGTTTGTCCTCCACATCGGGAATCAATTTCGCCTTGAATTTCGTTGTCAGAGAGACTGTGTGCTACGTGTCTTTACTGGCTGGGTCACTGCTAACAGGTGAGTTGCGAGAAAATGGCGGACCCCCCGAGGGGGGGTTACACAGTCAGGCAGTGTCGCTACCTGGCTCGGGGTAGAGGAAGGTCTCCCACATATGGCTACCAAATATTTCCTGTGAAATTTGAAAAATGTGCAAACGAAAGGCCTTTCAATTGCATACATAACATATGATGCACGTCCTTGGGTCTCAGCGTGAAAAAAAGTTGCAACGTGCATCGTACGTTGACGGGACGGGGCGGGTTAAATAGTGTAGGGGACAAAACAGATCCTTACGAGACACCATTTGTGAAGTATCTGATCTTCGAAGACTGACCAGCAAATGTTACATGTGTACATCTTCCTGCTAAGTATTTTGCCAGCCATCTTTTTGTGTTGTTGTGCATATTTGTGTTGAATATTTTCTTTGTGAGGTTGTAGTGAGGGATGGTATCATAAGCTTTGCTAATGTCTAGTGTGACTAGGAGTGTTCTGTGTGATGGCCTAGCTGAATTCATGCCATCAAAAACTCTCCGTGTAAGGTTAGTAAAAATAGTGTTTGTGGAGTGTAGTGGCCTAAAACCATGTTGTGATGGGGCTAGAGGGGTGTGAGGTGTAACTAGTTGTAGTATCAGTCGTTCAATGACTTTAGAGGGGGTGCAGAGGAGTGTGATGGGGCAGTATGGGGAAGGTAATGTGGGGTCTTTGTTGGATTTAGGGATGGTGATGATAATGCCATGCTTCCAGATACTGGGTACTATGTTGTGTGAGTAACTGTAATTTGGTATGTCGGTGAGTGCTTGTATACCTTGTGGTCCAAGGTGTTTAAGGTGAGTATTGCTTATGTTGTCTGGTCCACAGGCAAATGCTAATGATAGGCTTCGTCTGGTTGTAAGTGAAAGGTACATAGTCTAAGTCTGTGGGGAACTGTCTCTTGTGTCAGATGATTCGTCGGTCGTCGCGATGGTGGTTTAGATGGCTGACATGTGAAAAGTGATTGATGAGAGTGTTTGCTTGTTGTTTATTTGAAAGTATCTTGTGTGTTTTCGTGATGGCAGCGTGTGATTGTGTAGTGTTGCAATTGGAGAGTGTGATGCTGTTTAGTGTATTGTAGAGTTTTCTGGTGTTTGTTTTGTGGTCAAGCGTTTGGAGATAATTATTCCAGTTTAATGTTTGTTGTTCTGAGATTTTATTCTTTGTTTGAGTGTTGGGTTCTTGTATTTGTAGTATGGTGTCTTGTGTATGGGGTGTTGGGGAGTGTCGTAGTCTGTCACGTTGACTGACGAGGCCTTGAATTTCTGGCGTGAAGTTGGGTTGTGTCTCTGTTGCCTCTAGGGATGTGTCTTTCGTCTGGATTTTGTATAATTGTATTGAAAGTGTGCATGGCGGTGTTGATGTTTGTGATAGATGTACTGTTTAATGTTTCGATATCTTGTTCTATTTCAGTTGTGAAGGCCTCCCAGTTGGCTCTCTTATAATAAGTGTATATGTGACTGTGGCCAGCTGAGGTGATTCTGGTTTTGGTAGTGATGATGACTGGGGGGTGATCAGATCCAAGGGTCCTGGATTGCTCTCAATGTCCCTGGCTAGAAGTCATCGAGAAATGTCCACCGGGGAGTCATTTCTTGGTGTAGAAAAAGAACGTGTTGTTGTATGTATTGTGCCGAGAGGTATGGTACTTCCTCGGGCAACCGAAGCCACTCCCAGGTTCTTGGGCCCCATGATGGGCCGGGGGGATTTGCGGTGGTTTGGCCCCCATGCTGTCCTCTTCTTCTGCTTCAACAGCCTCTGGGGGGTAGACCCACAGCGAGGACTCCACCGCTCCAGGTCCACCCTTACGAGTTAATGGGCATACCACCGATACCAGTTTTACAGTAAATGTTGCCATCATCCATATTATGTTAAGTATCCAGTGAATGGTTTGATACCACCACCAACAAAAACAACAGTTTCCTCAGTGCTTATGACTATGCTGTTTTCACCTCACAATCGACTCTGACGAGAACTGCAGCATGAGTATAGACTTCCTACTGGTAGTACAGACAGTGTGTTGTACTGTATATGAGTCAGGATCATATCACGTCACTCATCCAAACTTAGTCCGACTGGCCTTCTTCATTACTATCATGAAAGAAATGCGCGTCATGCATTCAAGACATAAGAGAGTGTGTTAAAAAAATAATGATGTTAATACACTGACTTTCATCATTGTGCAGATCCCATAATGCGAACATTAACAGTCGGTATTCAAAGCTTCCTTCTTCCTTCAGTTTTTCTGCTGTTGTGCCCGAACCTCTAATTTTTACCACACAGGGAGTTGAAGCATGTCGACATAAGTAAATGTTATTTGGACTTTTTAAAATAAGCTGTACGAATATGTGCAATGGGTAGCTATCTAGGATTCCCATCTTTATTTATTTTTCCCTATTGTTCTGCCCCATTCTCACACTGCCACAGGCTCCAACAGGAGTTCAGTATCGGAAGGACGTTGCCAAGTGAGTTGTTCTTCCTATAGTCAGCCTTTAGGCGTACAGTACACAAGAACAGCTGAGGTGAAAATAAACACTGGCTTCTTAAAGTTCACTGTCTTCATTTTCCATATAATTCCACTTAATGCTTTCCAACTTCAGTTCACTGTTCTCATAAGCACTGGAGCTAGATGGTCTCTATTAACTGCTATACACTTAATGCATGACAACACTTTGCTGTTATTACACTTAATGCTTGACAACACTTCACTGTTTTTACACTTAATGCTTGACAACACCGTCCACTGTTCCAGGAAGGTCTTTGTCCTCTTCCTGATTCACTTCTTCCCTCGGAAAACTGTCACCATCCTTTTCCACTTCAGCTCCTTGGTCCTCCTGTTCTCTCTTCCACTTGTTGCAATCCACTTTCCAGTGTTCTGGCTCCTTACAATATCAGCAACTTCCTTCGAATTTTTCCGCTTCCCGAACCTGCCCCCTTCTTGCCCTGAATCCTGCAATACAACCTGCCTGAAATGTGGGTGTACTGGACCTGACGTAGGACTCAAATTCTGGAGCCCTGGCAAGTGCCTCTTGCATGCCTCTTGGTTGCGCCTGCTTCACTTGCATATGCAACTTTGTAATATCAAAAGCATCGATGAACTGGTCCCTCAGAAGAATAGCCAACATGTTAGGTGCAGCTTCAGGGTATGCCTTATATGCCATACTCTCCAGGTCTTGAGGAAGCTGCTGTAGGGATTCTCCTCGAGCCTGTACACGGCTCCGGAATCTTGCTCTGTTAACCTCAGTCTGGTACATGGTTCCATAACTGCGCTCAAGCACTTCTACAAGGAACTGATAACTGTTTCTCTCCTCTACTGATATCTGGCCTAGAATTTCCATTGCAGCACCCTTAATCCACCCAGTCCCGACCGATTTTTTACCCAACACTCCCTCAGAATCCGATCGATTTTCAACTTGTCTTTTTTTGGCTCAAACCTTCGCTTTTGGTGAGAAACATCAAAATTTCATAGAGAAATCACCCTCCTGAGCTTAATAATGTTGCTACAGGTGACAGTCAACCTTTCCTTTTCGTTCTCTCTCACAGTACCTGGCGTCAAAGAAAACGAACTGTGGGAGGGTTAACTAAGTCAAGCCACTTTATATTACGTATTTATTTATTTATTTGGTACGAATTTATGTGTAGTACAAGACTATATTGGTGTTCTCACTATAAGATAGGTGATATAATCGTTGTTCACTCACCTAAAACACCAACAAATGGCACCTTCCTTTATGACATTACCACCTCATCACTTCTCTATGTTTCTTACTCTAGCTTCCTTATTTCTTTGTCCTCCACCTCAGGAATCACTTTCACTGTGAATTTCGTCACTGGAGAGACCGTGGCACAACATGTCTTTACTGGCCAGGTTACTGGTAACAGGTGAATTGCCGAATGTGGGGGGGAGGGGGGGTCAGGTGTGGCCGGACAGTATCCCTGCTTGACAGTGGGTAGAGGAAGGTCTCCCACATATGCCTACCAAAAATCACCCACGAATGTTGAAAAATGTGCACACAATGGGCCTTTCAATTACGTGACGTACGGTGTACGTCGTTGGGTCTGTCCGCAGAAAAAAAGTAGCGAGGTACACCGTACGTCGATGGGTCTCGACGGGTTAAGAGAAGGCATAAGATAGATCACATCATACACATGGTGGCACGGTTAATAGAGGATTCGACTCCCAGTTCAAGTGACCTGAGTTCGAGGCCGGCTCAGACTGCGCAACGTGCGTGGGTGAGGTGAGCTCTCACCTGTCATGTGTAGCTCAAGGCTCGTTGTATTGGAAGACCAGCAGGGGTTCAAAACTCAGCGGGGTAAAGATTGGGCGGTTTGTCCCCTAGTGCCTACGCGTCAATCCAGCCTCGGTGAGGCTTGGTGGTGCGTCAGCGCTCCTCAGGAGCTGCCAGGGTCAGCCTATTGACCCCTTTAGGTTATGATACTAAATTAAGGACTTGTTTATTTATCAGCCACTGGCTGCGATGAAAAAATCAACCGAAAATTATTATTGTCAACAGGCACTGTGGAAAGTAAAGCAGTAGGTTTATATTATACTCAAAGCTGTCCATTTTATGTATGATGGACCAAAAGCATCAGAGAGTGTGGATGGTACATCATATCACCACTGCTGTTAAATATCTGTCTATCTGTCTATCTATCAATTTATCTCTAAACGTGCAATAAAAAAGGGAAAGTGGAAGGGTCATTATCAGCAATTACGAAGAACTATAGAGTAAGTCTGGGAGTAAAGAAAACATTGCAGGAGCGCATATTATTTCCAACACAAACGTAGTACAGTGACGCGTGGATGATATTTCAGTGAAAGAAATTGGGAGCGAGTGTTGTTGAAACATGCTTTTTCAGAAAAAAAAATAAGTAATTACATGGAGGGATAAACGTACAAATGGAAAGATCCTTGAACACTAAGGAATAGAAGCTGATGTGTGGAAAAATAAAGCACTTTCTGGTCGTTCTACCATGTGGAGAATTTGAAGAGTGAGACTGACGAAGTGGGCGTAGAAGAACGACCTGGTTAGAAGTAGAGGGAGAATGAAACAAGAGTGAGGGGAAAAGATGGGAGACCATTTAAGTAGGTTGGTGTATTGTGGGAAGAGGAGTCGTTCCTGAATACGAACAGAAATTAAGACTTTCGTAGGATGAGGTGTCAGGCAGTGCAGATCAGTAAATTTATCTTTCAGCTTGCCTGTCTGTCAGGCTACCATCTGTCTGTCTGCCTCTCTAATTTTATCGTTCCCATAGACCTATTTTCCCCCCATGAACCTGCTTTCTCCCATTGACTTTTTTTTTCAAGTTCATGGCCCTGTTTTCCCTATAGACCTATTTTCCTCCATGAACTCATTTGCCCATGGACCAATATTTCCCAACAGATATATATTCCCCTTTGAACCTAATTTTCACTATCGTCTCGCCATGAAGTTATTTTTCTCCAAGGACACATCTTCCTCATAAACCTATTATCTCGTAATGGGGACATGCCTAGTCACCATATGGATTTATTCTCTCACATGGATATATTTCCACATCCAGCTGATTTACCCACTGGGCCTGTTTCCATTTGCATCCATTTCCCACAAGGATCTGTATTCCCAAATTGACATATTTCCCATTGGACTTATTTTCCCCTCATCCAACCACCGACTCACCCACAGTAGTACTCCTATCTCATGGCTTGTCGTGTGGGAAGCCATACATCCACCCACAGCCCATGCCACCCACTTCACCCACTCCACACACTTTGCCCTCCACACTCACCCACCCTCTTCATTCGTCCCACCTTTCCACCCAACCTGTCCACCTGTCCTGTCCCTCTGTCCGCTCACCTACTGATCCATCCACCATCCGACCCTACCCTTCTACCTGCTAACCATCCCATCCGACCACCAAGCTGGGAGCACCACAATAGGACTTGCAACTTTACGCACACAAACACACTCACACACACACACACACACACACATAGATAGAGAGAGAGAGAGAGAGACATAGTTTTATTTAACAAATGGTTATCTGTGCATGACTGTATCTCTTTTCTTTTTTCCTCCATATCCGTTCCCCTCCTCATGCAGTTGCCACCACCACTGCTCTCTTACCATATATATAGTGCAATTTCCTCTGTTCACTGGCACGTTCCGGTTACCACTGCGTAGTTCACACCCCTTTTATGGCACCCTACACATAGCAATGACTCCAACACTCCTGCTCTGATGAACACGGAGGCTCCGATAAACGTTGCGGCACTGTGGGGTTCTGTCTGTTCATCTAACTACCTTCTCTCCCTATTACATCCATCTCTCTCTCTCTCTCTCTCTCTCTCTCTCTCTCCATTATCTGTCCATCTACATGCTATGACTGGCATTGGGTTAGTACGTCTGTTGTTATTTTCTTACTAATGACTGAGTTTTTGTTGTGTATGTGATTCGACAGTACAGTGATAGGTATCTGCATATATCAGATACCTACCATTCTAGTCAAGGCCGGCTTTAGGAGCTGCGGGACCCAACTGGGAATATTTTTGATGGGGCCCCCAGATTCACAGCCAAGGTCTGTAGAATCAAAGAGATATAAATAAATTCTTTCACAGACTTTATATCTCTACGGTAGAATGGAAAGCAATCAAACCGTCCTCTTAAAAAGTGCATGTGAGTTAAGTGGTGAGAACCATATTGACGAACCATCCCCCTCCTCAACTGTTCGAATCATCCCGAATCTATATAATTAATTGATGGGTACCCTCAAATTTCACACGCGAGTTTAACATGCGTTTTTACAGCCATATCTTCTACATGCAACGCAGATTCGCTATAATAATGCGTAATTCATGGAGATAGAACTTACGATTTACACTCAAATTATGTCATAGGAGGTGAAAAAAAAAATAAATAAACATAAAATCTTGCCTGCATCGAAACGTGTGGGGTTTGTAGCTTGGAGGTTCCGTGTGGTCGAAGTAAACAACCTCTCGCACTTTCATGCAAATCCTCGTGGCCCTAGATCCCATACATTTCTCAGGACAGGCACGGTCCGAACCATCCCACTGTCCGAACCATCACCGCTCTCCCCTACCCTAGAGCGAAGCTCCCCTTTTGCGCGGGGCCCAAATGGGAGCAATTGGTCCAATTGGCTTAAAACCGGCCCTGATGATTTCTAGCCTGAATTTCATAAAGATAGAGCACTCGTTATTATAATTACAAGGACAGCATAAAACCGTTGCCAGTAACTGGTGAGCTAGGATCACCGCTACACTGTATGCAGCATCTTCTTCACTTTTTATCGTTGCATGCGGTGCAAAATTAACCACTCGTTGGTCATTTTATAAGCTTTGTCGTTTTCTTAAAAGCCACTTATGGCAGTAAATTTTAAATCTTTCAGGATGTGCGATATCATAGTTTTTCTCTTTCTCTCTCTCTCTCTTCCTCTTTGCAATTGTCAGACGAATTCCATAGTTTCAACAGTTGTCTCTCATCGTCTGTTAATTAACGTGTATAATTTAAAACCAATAGTCAAAGAAATAGGCGCTAAAAAGCCTCGTAAATTAAAAGGTATACGGCCCCCAGCCCTGGGCGTCAGGAACAGAGTCAGATTAGTTCACCCAATATTCTCCTGCTGTTTAGTTCCATACACTTCTAAGAAAGTGATGCGAGTGAACCGATTCGTTGGCTTGTGCTAATCTACACGTTGAAGAAATTAATGAGGAACGGCAAACGCGTTATTTTGAACATGGAATAGATTATATTTGAAACGGTTCTTATAGTTTCATATATTACATTTCACTCGAGGCATATTTAAAGGAAGTCAGTTAATTGAGCATTAGTCAAGTAGTTTGGTTTCGAATTACTCTTACCTCTGTTACTTTCAGTCGTAACTAATTCCCACATGACTATTATTTTCATGAAGTGACCCCTGAGTTGAATAAATTTAAAAAAAGCCATTTAATAGGACGAAGCCTCCTGCTTAAATACATGATCTGAAACACCTACCGCCCCCATACTAGACGTGAAATACAACACTAGGCTACCGCGATGACCCAACGTGAAATATAGCATATACTTTACCTGAAGCTAAAATAAGTAGTAGGGTACTGTGCACACGTAGCGTCGAATGCAGCAAGAGGTACCGTAAAATCCTGAGTGAAGTAAAATATCGAGGGACCGCGAAGTCCAAACGTGAAATACAGTATCAGGTACCGTGAAGACATGACCTGAAATACATCGCAGAAGTACCGGGAAGATCTTTGGCGGCTCCATTGCACCATCGCGAGTGTTATCGTGACGTGGAAACTCTGCACTTGAAAACAGGATGACGCCTAATTTTCGTGAAATAGCTGTGTAGGAGTTGCATTTGATTCCCAGAAAGTGAGGTAGAACTTTGAGATAGTGTGAAGTAATCAGCTGACTGGGCTTTCTCCTAGTTATGGAAAAATGCACATCTGAAATTTGAATGACGCCAAATTCCCAAGGGATGGCGAGGTGTTGGTGCTATGATTTACTCCAGACATGGAAAGAGAAGCGAACAGGTACCGTGACTTCTTGTTTTTATTGCTGTTACTTAACCCCAGAATGTCTGGCCGAACAGACCTGTCGATCATCGGTAAGTAACTGCTTCTGTTTGGGATTCCTACTGGTACATACACCGTGCAGGGAACTGGCACCCCCTTGTGGTGGACAGTGCCTCGCCAGAGCCAAACCAGGGTCCATCCCCAGAGAAGGTGACACTAAATATAAGGAAGTTTGGCTATCTCGTGACGCCGAAAATACTTAGCTCCATCTAAGGTGTCCAGTGCCACCACTTGTAGGCTCGTCGCATCGTCAAACCTCTGACTGAACTTATTATTTTTTTTATAAAATGTGTCCGACTCTGGGCATAGGCTTCACAGCCTGCTATCAAGGCCCAGCAGTCCTCCTACATACCAACACCTCTACATGTCACCACTTCGGCGCTAATACCCACCGTCCATATTGAATACATACTAGGGCTGTCTCATACAGGACTGATGTATTGGTATTAGCGGAGGTATTTTTACGACATGTCGACGGGTCTTCCGGTAGATCAGTAAAGCCTGATTTAATGAAATTCGAATCTTTAAACTGTTCCCTGCCCCAGTGAGGATTCGAACCTGGGTCCGTCGGGACTGCAAGCCACATCTCTACCAATCGAGCCACCGCCTCCCCTAATGGCATTATGTAACCGAATGTCCCTCAAGTAACTGGACGTAGAACAGTGATGACTAATTGAAGTTGTTATAGTGTATTTTTAATGCTACCAAATGTTTTAGGAGAGTCTCATTGTGGAGAAGAGGTCATGAAGGTTACATCTAACCCTGCCACTCAGAAAAGTTTGGCCTAAACTCAAAGGAAAGCGTCAGGGGATAGCTAGAACGAAGCATAATTGCAATGCTCGGGCAGAGCAGTGGCAGGTATTGTGCAGTATAGAAATACTGTGAAGAAACCCAGTGATTCGACTACAAAATCCCCACAACATGTGTGTCGCGGAAACACTGCACAGTAACATGGACTGGCGTAGGACTTGTGTTTCATACAAAGCATAAGTACAGTATGGTACCGTCACGAACAAAATTCTGCCGGCATTTCCTTGTCACTACTGGATCTGACCTTTCAAATTTCTCATTCCTCGCAGAAAGACACAGTGTATCCTTCCGTCTCATATTCTTTTACTGCGTACTTTATATTGCCCTCACATATAAATGATTAGTGTAAATCCTTCCATGGCCTGAGAAAACACGGAGGTGTCAATAATTTTGTCACTGAGATAGAGCAGCAAAGAGGTATTATAAATGCCTCTGATGACTAAAGCATAATGACAAAAAATGTATCACTGAAAAAGCATACTTGAAAACAAGATGATACCAGATTCCCCTGAAAAGACTGGGCATAAGAGATGAACTTGACTCCAGAAATAGCTGATGGTAACTGATCTCACTGTCATCGCCATTACACACTCGTCGACCCATTTGTGAAAAGGTTCATAAACGGAAGAGGAGAGAGAGGGAGATGAGAATAACAACGAGACAAAGATGAAGAAGAAGGAGAAACAGATGCAGGTGACAGAGAAGAATGTCGGTCAGATGAAAAAGAAAAACACATGACAATGGAGAAAAAAAGACAGATAAAGAAATGTAGAGCAGAAGGACAGGGAGAAAAATACAGCTAGGAGTAAGACAGACAAACTAGAAAGAGATATGGAGAGGATACAGACAGAAAGACAATAAAGTTACGTAAAGGTATCATGAAGCAAACATTAAAAAGACATGAAAAGGGGACAGAATAAAGGAGAGAGAGAGAGAGAGAGAGAGAGAGAGAGAGAGAGAGAGAGAGAGAGAGANNTCTGTGTGTGTGTGTGTGTGTGTGTGTGTGTGTAAATATTAAGCACTCATTAACAGGAATTCCAGTGCTTTATAAAACTGTGTCACAATGTGCTGGAAAAATACCTTGTGCAAAGCAATGACATTTTTTGATTGACATAAACAAGTCTGACCCACACAACACCAATGATCTCGCTAAAAACAAGAAAAGTTTTTGTTACCTTATGGAACCGTTGATGAAGGCAAAATAAAACAAACTATTTATGGCAACAGGTATTAGCAGTAGACGGGGATATTACGAAGTTTCCGGTGACATCCACGTTTGATGAATAACTATAATGTTATGTCCCTGTCCCACACTGCCACAGGCTCCAACAGCAGTAGTTCAGCACAGGAAGGACGTTGCCCAGTGAGTTGTTCTTCCTATGGTCAGCTTTTCGGTGTACAGCAAACAAGATCAGCTGAGGAAAAAATAAACACTGGCTTCTTAAGTTCACTGTATTTTCCAGATAATTACACTTAATGCTTCCCAGCTTCACTTCACTATTCTCACAAGCACTCCAAATTTGATATGTGACATCTTTGACTAGATATCCTGTTTTGTCTATATGTCAGTACTAAATTGACTGCCGGGGACGGGTTTGCTGTGCCTTGGCACCGCTTCTTGTTTGAACAAGGTGGGAATCAGATAGCGCCAATATAAACGCCTTCACTCCTGAACGTTCAGTCTAAGCTGGATAATGCCAGTAGCAAGAATAAAATTGATAATACTTTCATCAATCGCTTTGGTTCCGTGTGTTTGAGGGAAAGTTTGTGGTGCATGGTTTAGCATATCCAGCTGACCAATGGAAGAACCCGAGTTCGACTCTCGGGACATTCAAACCCTTGGACAAATACTGATTCTCCCTAATGTTAGTTTGTTTTCATCTGCCAAAGATCCATAATCCCTTTAAGCTGAGTCAGTTGCCAGGTGTAGTCAAACTGGAGGATATATCTGACCAGTAATCAAAGTTTTATTCCTACCTAAAAATTAAGACTCACCAAATTCCATGCAGCTACGCCTTAATAGTAAAGTTGTGGAAGTTGTGCATCTCCGTCAGATGAAAACAAGCCTGCAATAGCTCCTGTTTACCCAGCAGTAAAACTGAGGCCATGGCTATATCAACAATGGATGTTGGTTAAGTTCTTGGGACGACAGAGATTTAGTCAAACGATTACCTACCTTAACCCTTGTGAAGTCCATGGGCGTTCCTGTCAGCTTTCTTCCCATGTCTAATTACGTCAACAACTCTAAATATTTGCTAACATTTTTTTTCAACCTGTCCAGTATTCCATGACTTGAATATCCACTAACTGGTCACAAATGAAGTTTTACAACTTTTGTTATTACACAAGCACTTAATATTGAACAAAAATGTTGTAGTTTTTTAAGTGTCTAACTCTGGTCATAGGAGTGAGGGTCCGTTCCCTGAGTCCCAACTCTCCTTGCCATGTCACCACTTTG
This sequence comes from Birgus latro, assembly GCA_018397915.1. NCBI lineage: Eukaryota > Metazoa > Arthropoda > Malacostraca > Decapoda > Coenobitidae > Birgus > Birgus latro. The sequence goes on from JAGKTI010010087.1 coordinate 16,243, forward strand.
GTGATCGTACCAATCGTCCGTGTGCCAGAGCTGTTTCATTTACGATTGGTGTTATGGTAGGCTATTAACGAGGGTGTTTTGATGACATGTCGCTGGGTCCTGTGGAAGATCGGTAACGTCTGTTTAACTAAAAATTATATTAATCAAACTGGTCCCTGTCTCAATCTGCGATCAAAATCATGTCCGTTCAGACAGTAGATCACTCTCACACTGCTTGATCACCACATGCTTAAACATAGAGTTACATATGCAAAATGTTTGTTGATAGAATTAACGCAGTGTGGGAATCAAGGCCGGATTCAGAATTCCTGAAAGGGGTGGGGGAGGGGGGTGGGGTTCCCAGAGGAATTACTAGTGGTCAGAAAAATGCTGACTAATTTCCAAATTCCTCAGAATTAATTTCCGAAAACCTTCTATTCAATAAAATGATTCTGTGATCACATGGATGATATTTATTACATGTATTTTAGGAAATATCATTTTCCGTTTATTATAAATAATCACTGATCTGCCGAAAATGGGGAGGGGGGGAAAGCACGCCCCCCACAGCCCCCTTTTAATCCGTGTCTGAAATCATTGAAGAAGCAACCAACTACAGAAGTACCAGTGTTTGAGTAAAAAGCTTCACGGTAGACAACGCTGATTGAATTAAGCAATATCTTAATGTATATATTTATTATGCACAAAACCACTTTCTTAACTTCTTCAGTCAGACCACATATTCTGTAGACATATTCTTACAGTTTGATTACTATTTAATTATCTTAAAGGAGACCATTTGTACTGAAAGGTTCATTTAAAACAAAACTTAACTCTCTTGATTCGACATATCACTGTAAAGCTGAATCGTATCGTCAGGAGATGGCAAAAATAAAATGAAGGTAACGTCACCTGGCTGAAAGAATTAAGGAATAAATTCTTAGCGAGGAGGTAAAGGAAAATAAGAAAAAGAGGAGGGACGTACAAGATAACTGACTTAAGCTTCCCTGTTACTAATTGCGTAGGTATACCAGACCATTAACCTCTCTCTTTCTTCCCCTCTCTCACAGCATTCCTTATCTCTGTACTCAGTTGATTATTCAGATCTTCACTCTATTACCGTATTTACCACATCTTTTCAAGGGGTTAATCCTGAGCTGAACAGAAGCTTCCATTTATCGTAAGAAAAAAGAAAAAATCATTAAATGAATGAGT
>JAGKTI010010088.1:0-29282 GCA_018397915.1 Birgus latro
CCTTTAGATTCCGTTTCTTACACACTCTCCCAAACTCATCTACCAAGCCTTGCAGCTCCCCTTCGTCTTCACTCAACAACACAGTATCATCTGCAAACAACAGTACAGGGAGTTTCCACACACTGCCCTCTCTCACTAGGGCCACTCCAACATCCACTGCCCAACCTTGTATCTCTTTTATAACTGACATTATGTTATCCAAAAAATAATGCATTTTGGTAACATGTTCAAATCACATTACTGGTATATAAATACTGTACATAATTTCAGTTATGAACCAAGGCTTTTAACTTCTGCCAACAAAGTTGGAGGAGGTTATGTATCCACCTATGTTTGATTGCTTCTGTATCCACACGATATCTCCAAAAGTTCTCAATGAATTTCAATGAAATTTTGTGGAAAGGTGGGCCATGAGCCAAGAAAGAACTTATTAAATTTTGTGTGGGATCCGGATTCGGATCCTGCAATGGCATTGGCGATGTATGCTCTCACTGAGTGCTTTCTAGCCTTTTATATAAACTGGAATCTTACTTGTTTGGAGTGATCCAAGCAAACCTCACATTTTTCTAATGTTTTGCCTTTTCAGGAGAAATAAATCCAAACTTAACTACATTTTTGAAGCATTCATGAACTGCTTTTCCAGAAAAATAACAGTACTGTTTTCCACAAAGTTTATCTTCAATGTGAGGTTTTGTTGGACTTCACATTGTTGTTTTGTTGTTTTGGGGGCTGTAATAAGAAACACAGTTATATTACCCCTTTGGGGTGCCTGTACCTGGGGTAAAAAAATCACATATACTGTATATACCGCAGTTACCAAAGCAAGTGGGTCCTGTCTCTTGGTTTGGCTCTAAGGGTAACTGTCACTGATCACCTGAATGCAGAGTGAACGCAATGCATTCAAAGCACCAGAAATGGCATAACATAAACAAGAACATCAAAAAAAGTTAAGTGAGCAAACAAATAAAATAAATAAATTTTCTTCATTTAATAACCTGGCACAACTGTTGGGCAAATCTGAATACACATACCTGTAATATGGAGTATAGGCATGCCTATCATCACATCAAAAGCTAGATAAATTAGGCAACAGACAGAGGATGGCAGGACTGTGTTACGTTTTACCCCAACGTGCTCTATGTCTGTTTTTTACCCCAACTGATTATACTGAATGTAATAATTACTAACGATCTAACCAACAGGACGCTTCACAGCATCAAATATTAGAATCTCTAGGAAACCTAATGATCTAGTCTAACCAAACCTACTTGAACGTAACTGGAGGCTTTGCCCTCAGACCTCGATAATTTTAATCACCTAGGACTGCCACTTAGACTAACTAGAGAGCCCCCAAATACCTATCACGCCAAAACCCAATGTAAGTCCTAACTTACAAACCTTAATATAACATCTAAAGTACCAGGTGACCAAGTGAGCCCTAGCATGTATTCAATATGGACGGAGGGTGTTAGCATTGAAGTGGTGACATGTGGAGGTGTATGGTATGCAGGAGGACTACTGGGCCTTGGGAGCAGGTTGTGAAGCCTATGCCCAGAGTCGGACACATTAAAAAAAAAAAAAAAAAATCCTACCCTAGCCTAACCATCTACCAAAAACATAGACTACACAAACTCAACATCGGTACAGAATTTGAAATTACGCCAAAGGTAGGATGCAGTTTTGGAGAGTCTGGCAGCAAGTTTTGCTCTTGATGGTAATTTCGTCAGCATGACAGTATGTGATATAAACAATAATGTAAATGTTTCACAAGTAAAATTGTATAAATGCCTGGTATCTACGGTACTCTATGGCTGACAAGTAACATGTGAAAGACTAATTTCAATAAGAAATACAGAACGGCCGCAACAGTGTGGCAAAGTATTAACCCCTACCCGCCGGGTGACGAGTACTGCCGCAGCAAAAAGGGTGGACGGAGACTGCTCTGTGACGGAAGGAGCCTCAAATGTACTCCTGGCTAACATTTGATCTTGGTACCTTGCATCAAAGGGTAACAAGAGACTAGACTCCCACCACTCGACGTAAGCGCACCTCAGTCTTCTCCGTGATTTTGCCAGGTGCAGATCTATGTTTTCTTAAACTCTTAGTCCAATTCCATTCCTGCCACAAGTGGACCCCTTGTCTCATCTACCCCTGCCAAGCCTCTTTATAAGGATACTAGGAAAGGGCTTAGTGGCACTGCCATTGGGTGTGTCTTGGACACAACTGTGTCTAGTTAATCTAGTAGTGGAGAAGTTATTGCATTGACAGCAAGGCCAAAATCAGGGCTATGTGCACATGCATAAATACATCCTGCTTTGTGCGCCAAATATTACTCATCTTCTTCACGTCCTAACTCATTGATGTGACCACCTACAGACCTGGGGATGCTTTCCTTCGCAAGGAGAGTTGGTGAGTAATGTGGTCTTTGTTTCCCTAAATGCTATACTTTCCCAGATAAGAAGGCTTGAAAAAAGGCCATTTTGGGAAAAATGCCCATTAGGAGAGGGCGGCCACGCCCAAAACATTCCCAGTTTGGGTGAAGGTACGATTGCTTGAAGCAGTAGAAGGACCTTTCCAATCCCATTCATAATCCTCCACTTTGTTTTCTGTATATTTCTGAATATTTTCAGGGTGGTAAATTACCTTTTCCTGCTGAAAAGTTTCCCACTGTTTTTATCAATCACATTCCTTAAGCCATTCCTACTGTTGTTTGATGACTGCGAAAAGGAAGAATCTTACTCAACATACTGAAAGATGGATTTTGTTTCCCACTGGATGCTGGGTTATGTTAGCTTTGGCGGGATTAGGTTAGATTCGGTTAAATCAAATTATTCGGTATGGTCCAGTTAACCTAAGGTAGGTTACCAGTACATTTAAAAACTTAGGTTAGGACAGTCCCATCCGCCCCTCCTGCCATGATGCTTGACAAGTCAAACAAGTTGACACCACTGAGCCCTATAATATGGAGAGACTTTCTCATGGGTAGTGCGGCGCAATTTGTGTGCCCGACGCCAGGGGCCCAGGGTGGCACTGATGATGTTTATGCACTACACCCGATGCCTGCACCTTTTGAAATCAGCCAACAAATTCAGAAAATACAGTGCCATGGTCCACTGCACAGTTAAAATATAGTGCCATGGCTCACTGCTCAGCTTATGTAAGCTACAGAAAAACAGAAACAGCAAGCTAAGAAGAGTATTCCAAATGAATTACCATGATGAAGGTGATAAGTGCGGGTATTTCAATGTGGCGGCCAAAGTTACATGCTCGTTGCAGAGATAGCCCCTCCATACTATACAGCAGAGCTCAGTGGTTGATACAGCAGAACATACCTAAAAACAATGGGGGAAATAATGCCCATACTCTTAAACTTTTCCTTCCCTTTTAAATGCATGGGAAAGTCATCCTTCATTTAATTAGTATACTAAAAAAAAATCCTTCTCTATCTGAGCTGCTCAAAAGGCAAAGTCTTCCCTTCAGACAGCTGAAATTACTGGAACTTGATGGAATCATTTGACCCAACTCTTCAAAAATCCCTTCTCAATTTTTGTGCATTCTTTTGTAGTTTATTGTCTTAAGTATATTCCAAATATCCATGAAAGGTACTGTACAATTTTATTAATTCACAATATACTGATTTTTTAACTGCTATTTGTATCTCTTTAAAAGTGCTACCCATGTTGCCTGAGATGTTTAGCTAAACATAAATAGAGCAGACGACGTACTACCTCCGATATTCATCCAGTCTTATGATCGGACACTAACAAATCTTATACATTATGGCCAGGATCACATGAGGATTTTTTCAAGAAATATTTTACTTGTTAATTTGCCCAGAAAAGGAAACTGCCATCAAGGTCAAATGAGTGGTTCAGCTCATGTCTTCCTGCTGGAACTGTCTTCCTCTGTCTGTATTTCCAACTTCCTATGATCTCCAGTCTTTCAAACGCAGTGTGTCCAGGCATCTCGAAATGAATGGATCTTGAATTTGGCTCTCTTTTGTATTGTTTTTGCTTTTTCTTGGAAGGAACAGTATGCAGGCCTGTGGCCTTTGGTTCCTTCTTCCTTGCATAAAAAAAAAAAAAAAGTAAGCGCCGCTATGCAAGTACATGAGACAGGTTAACAAGTGATTCTTACACTTATGAATAACGTTAAAAATAATGCTATTCCTTGAATATAATTTATCAAAATACTGTCTTGAAGAGTGAACACCACTGCAGTGTTGGTCAGAATGGCATTTATGACTGAATACAAACCAACAGTATGGATGTGCTGGTGACCAACCACATCTCAAATGTGTTGTGTTTTCATTATCCAACACAAGATGTGTGTGTTTTGATTTACAGTACCTGTTTAGAAAAACGCCCCACCATACCAAATATCAGCAGGATGGGTCAATTTATCTTAACATGGCTACCAACCTGAACATTTTCCCTTGCCTTCCAGGGAATTTTTTTGGATAACGGTGGAAATCAAAACTCCTTCAACGGGAAGGGATTATTTTTAAGAATAAGGCTGTAATTTTCGCAAAAAACGTTTCATTACCACCCCTGAAATAAAAATACGACAGACTATCCGGAAGAAGAACTGATTTCGTAAGGTGCTTCTACTGCTTCAAATAAAGCGTACCTTCACCTCTATAGGTTAATATTCATTTTACCCACACCACAGAACTTCCTGCACGGGGAACTTTGTGCATGATACCAGATCATATAACTGTTGATATACTGAATTTCTTTCGACTACCACCAACGCCAACTTGCTGTTTTATGGTGAAAGGCTACGACCAAATGCTACGACCCTATATCACCTTGCATTTCAAGACACAGGGTTATGTATAAAGCGCCGTAACAACCTTGGGTCACCGTCACGGACCAGCAGTACTGATTGCTCTCTTGGACAAAGTTCATTTTTGCCCCGTTAGTGAGGAATTTTCAGTAATTAACAAATGCCTGATATGAGGCTTCACTCAGCGAAATAAAGAAAATAAAATTACATTACCAAGGAATGTGTAGAAACTACGCAGAAAACTCTTTCACAACAAATATGGCGACCAAGAGGCTGAAGAATTAGCAAACTGCTTGGTTCTGAGAACATTACTATTTTTTTTTTAAACATTGCAAAGTTAATACTTAGATACATGAAGGTAACTTATTGAATTGAATTAATATCATATTTCTTTACAAAGAAATTTAAACTAAACATTTTACCTCAAATAGTTCCTAGACCCGCAAGCCTCCCTCCTCCCGACCACTGAGCTCTATCAAACAACGAAAAATATCAATCAGCTCACAAATCAGGAGACACGAAAGTTAAGTTAGAGGCTTACTGTTATAACTAATCCAGTGCCAAGTCTGATGTTCAACTAAAACTTATCAGCGCCGAAACAAAGCTACCATTACTATTACCGTGACGCTGGGTGTGTAAGAGCGCGACTTCTCGTCCCTTTAGACACGGAGCCTGGAGCAAGGTTCTCTTTCTAGATCGGGTTGGGCTGTTTTAAGGCATTCAGTGGGAACAGGGCATAAAACTAAGAGCAACAACCGTACACGTATATTACCACAAATTACAATACTATTACAATATATAAAACACACTTTACTAGGAAATAATATCACACACAGATAGACAGGGCCAGAGGACTTGGTGACAGGAGGATGTGACTGGGGCTTGCTGTAGGATGAGGCCCAGTGGTAGTGGAGGGCCAGGCCTGGGGTCGTCGGGGCTTCCGGGGCCTGCGTCAGGAGGCCGACCTGTCGATGTCTTGTCCGGGAATGGTCAGAGGGCCGTGGAAGGAGGGGGTGTACCCTTCCGCTGGAGTACGGGGGGTGGGGGTCCCGAGCAGGGAGAGTAGGCGCACTTACCTGTGCTTACCCTGCCTGCGAAGAGGTCCTCGCGTGGGGCTAGGGAGGTCTCGTCCCGGGGTCCTGGGGACGCCTCGGCTGATCCTGGGGCTGCGGTCTCGCTACTGAGCCTCCGTCAGGTGTGGGCTGCGGCAGCTCGGGGCGGCAGAGTCCGATGGGGGCTGGTGCCGCCGGGGGTCGTAGGACTTCAGACACCAGGGGTCCTTGCCAGGCCTCCTCCAACTGCTGGTCGAGGAGAAGGATGTCCCTGTGGGGAGAGAGGGGGAGGGCACTTGCCGTGACCCTTTTTTGGTCTTTTAGTGGAGCGGCAGGGTGGCAGGCTCCTAGGTGCGGCAAAGTGGCCCTTACCATTTCTCCCCGTGTGCGGCAAGGTGGCCGTCACCCGGTGTGAGTAAGTGCGGCAAGGTGGCCATCACTTTACCTCCTTTTGTGGAGTTATAGTGAGGGCGGCAAGGTGGGCGTCACCCGGTATGGCTGAGGGGAAGGAAGCAGCAAGTGGGTGGCTGGTGGCCGACTCCGGGGTGCTGCCTGGGGCTAAAGATTTAGCCCTACCCTGAATCTGGCGATGGCTGGTCCAGCGGGTGTGTAATTCGCCATGACTGTAACCTCTGCGGCGAGTTACCTTAGCGCGAGAGGGGCGCGCTGGAGAGACCCGTGTGTGCCCGTCTTTTATGGAGCCCACGCCGCTCATTTCCACTCCCTGGGTATCTCCTCCTGGGGTTGGAGTCTTGTCCAGGTAAGGTTGATGGGGAACTTTGGTATTTTGCCATGTATTGATGCTTTGTATTTCAACTACCTCACAGGTTTCCAAAATATTTATGCAGGGCATGGATATAATAGCATTATCAAGGGGAATGCTGGCTGTTACATTCCATGAGTTTGATTGGGACTATTTTGAAAGATATTGAAGCCTTCATTGAATACTTACATCCCAATAGTGCCCAGGTCCAATAGAATTAAAATGCCCACCCTGACGGAAGAACCAGGGAGGGATGTCGCAACCAAAATATATATAGACTATACACTTTGCTCACCTCTACCCAAGTGCCTTTTTGAGCCTGCGGTGGATGTTGTTATGCTGCGTGTTTAACCCACCCAGTCCCAGTTGACCGGTTTTTTACCCACCCTACCCCCAGATCCCGACCGATTTTCGACCTTTTGTTTTTTGGCTGAAACCTTCGCTTTTGGTGAGACACATCGAAAATTCATAGTGAAATCGCGATCCTGAGGTAAAAAATTGTTGATACAGGTGTCAGTCAACCTAACGTTATCCTTCTTTTTCAGGGTACCTGGCTAAAAAAAACGAATTATGGAAGGGTTAACTAATTCAAGCCACATTAAATTATGTATTTTTTTCATTTGTTTGGTACGAATTTATGTGTAGTAAAATTCTATATTGGTTTTTACACAATAATATAGGCGTTCATTGTTCACTCACCCAAAACCCCAGTATATGGCACCTTCCTTTGCGACATTACCACCTCATCACTTCTGTTTGTTTCTACCTCTAGCTTCTTTGTTTCTTTGTCCTCCACCTCAGGAATCACTTTCACCGTGAATTTCGTCATTGGAGAGACCGTGGGGCAACATACCTTTACTGGCTAGGTTACTGCTAACAGGTGAATTGCCCAGTGTGGGGGGGAGGGGAAGGGGGGTTAGGAGGGGCCAGGCAGTATCCCCGCTTGACAGCAGGTAGAGGAAGGTCTCCCACATATGCCTACCAAAAATCACCTGCGAATGTTGGAAAATGTGCACACAATGGGCCTTGCAATTGCGTGACGTACGATGAATGTCGTTGGGTTTGTCCGCGGAAAAAAGCAGCGACGTGCATCGTACGTCGTTGGGACTCGGCGGGTTAAGGGCACGACTTCTCATCCCTTGGACATGGAACCTGGAGTGAGGTTCTCTTTCTAGACCGGGTTGGATTCTTTTAAGGCATTCATTGGGAACAGGGCATAAAACTCAGGGCAACAACCTTACATGTATATTACCAAAAATTACAATCTTGTACAATATGTATGGCACACTTTACTAGGAAATAATGTCAAACACAGATAGACAGGGCTGGAGGACTTGGTGACAGGAGGGTGTGACTGGGGCTGCTGCAGTATCGGGCCCAGTAGTAGTGGTCAGTGTCCTGCGTCAGGAGGCCTTAGGGTCATCGGGACTTCTGGGGCTTGCGTCAGGAGGCCGACCCATCATTGTCTCACCCGGGAGTGATGGGAGGACTGTGGTCAGGGGGGTGTCCTTCCACTTCCGGATAAGGCTTGGGCCTAGGGGCTGGGCCCAAACAGGGAGAGTAGACGCACTTGCCTGCCTTTACCCTGCTGACGAAGTGGTCATCTCATGGGGCTAGGGAGGTCTCACCTCGGGGTCCTAGGGTTGCCTCAGCTGGACCTAGGGCTGCAGTCTCACTGCTGAACCTTCGTCAGGTGAGGGCTGCGGCAGCTCGGGGAGGCAGAGTCCGACAAGGGCTGGGGCCGCCGAGGGTTGAAGGAGAGGGCTAAGACTCTGGACACCAGGGGTCCTTGCCAGGCCTCCTCCAACTGCTGGTCGAGGCACTTGCCGTGACCCTTTCTTTTTGGTCTTTTAATGGAGCGGCAGGGTGGCCGTCTCCCAGGTGCTGCAAGGTGGCTGTCACCAATCCTCCTTTTATGGAGTTATAGTGATGGTGGCTGGTGTCCATCTCCTCCCCGCGTGCGGCAAGGTGGCCGTCACCCGATGTGAGTGAGTGCGGCAAGATGGCCGTCACCCGGTGTGAGTGAGTGCGGCAAGGTGCCCATCACCCGGTGTGAGTGAGTGCGGCAAGGTGGCCATCACTATTCCTCCTTTTGTGGAGTTAGAGCGAGGGAGGCTGGTGTCTGTCTCTTCCCCACGTGCGGCAAGGTGGCTGTCACCCAGTGTGAGTGAGTGTTGCAAGGTGGCCATCACTATACCTCCTTTTGTGGAGTTAGAGCGAGGGCGGCTTCTGTCCGTCTCCTCCCCACATGTAGCAAGGTGGCCATCACCCGGTGTGAGTGAGTGCAGCAAGGTGGCCGTCACTATACCTCCTTTTGTGGAGTTAAAGTGAGAGCGGCTGATGTCAGTCTCCTCCCCATGTGCGGCAAGGTGGCCATCACCTGGTGAGAGAGTGCAGCAAGGTGGCCATCACTTGTTCTTTTGTGGAGTTAAAGCGAGGGTGGCTGGTGTCCGTCTCCTCCGCATGTGCAACAAAGTGGCCGTCACCCGGGGTGAGTAAGTGCAGCAAGGTGGCTGTCACTCTACCTCCTTTTGTGGAGTTATAGCGAGAGCGGCAAGGTGGCCATCTCCTCTCCGCATGCGGCAAGGTGGCTGTCACCCGGTATGACTGAGGGAGGAAAGCAGCAAGTGGGCGGTTGGTGGCCAACTCCAGGGTGCTATTTGGGGCTAGAGGAGTAGCCCCACCCTGAACCTGGCGATGTCTGGTCTGGTGGAGATGTAATTCACTATGACTGCTACCTAGGTGGCCAGTTACCTGAGCGCGAGAGGGCGCACGAGAGAGACGTAGGTGTGCCAGTCTGGTATGGAGCTTATTTCCTCTCCCTGGGTATCTCCTCCTGGGGTGGGTGTCTTGCCCAGGTAAAGTTGATGGGGAGCTTCGGTATTTCGCCGTGTGTCGAGACTGCATTTCACTAACCCCAAAGAAACTGCGATCCCTCGAAAGAGAGACGAAATTCAGTCCGAATTTTGGGTATGAATAGTTGGTGAATACTAGACGAACACTTGGCTGCAACCGCGATGATTCGCAGAATAATCAGCATGTAATTCAGCGTTATGTCAGCATTCAACCAGTCTTTAGGTAACTTTGTTATTTTACTCGCCGAAGTTCATAAGACATTCACAAGATATTCGTAAGACATTCACAAGAATTGTCCAAGATGTATTCGCTGACTATCGGTGAGTACTCGGGGAATAACTTGGGAATCAAGTGTCAAAAAGGCATGTTCGACGAAGCCTCGCTGAATAAATGCAGAATCATTGCAGTCCAAGTGCCGGTTCGTCCCAGATCACTCCCAGAAAGTTCTGGAACACACCGGCAATTAGGCGCCGCCCCTTCTACGTGGGTTCCTGTGACGTATGAGCGTAGGGGAGGGGCTATTTTGGGCATGTATAAAGGCCGCGGCATGCCGGGGCAGCTCTGTCAATGTATATACATATATATATTTGCCTTAATGACCTGGGGCTTTGGCCCCAGTGGTCGATAGGCAAAAAAAAAAAAAAAAAGGGCAGCTGACACACGCCCAAAAAAAGACGGCAAGAAGACACAGCGTGCATGCTGGGCATCCCCTTCGGGACCACCTAGGCCCTGTCTTCCCCCTTACTATTTAACAAGTCAGCCTTCACCCCACTGACCAGGCTAATGGACAGGCCAGCCTCCACTATAGGTGGAGGAAATCTTAAAACGAACGGGGCAGCTCAGTTCATTGTCCAGCTGTCACTGCTGCAGTGGCACTTACAATATTATGGGACGGGTAAAGAAAACAATATTAATTTATTTATGTAGTTTTATTTATAATAGGTAACAACTTTCATCAACTTAGGCTCAAATAACAGAAATACCTCCACCATTCCAGTCCACGATGTCGTCCTGCTAGGGTACAGCACCAACATGAGACTTGTAATACTCCTCGTTCTTTGGTCCTATTGTTTTCATGCTCCGTGGCAGGGGGTCAAAGGACTCCAGCCTCACAGTATCCGACCTCCACGTTCCGGGTGTTACCTCATGTGTGAAAGGGTCCTCCTTGTCAGCCGTTTGGATGGCATACCTTGGCCTCTTGATCCGAAGGATACTGTGGAGACAACACGATGCCAGGACCGCCGCCTCCACACCCTTCGGGCTCAGTATCACTGTGGTCAGCACACACCAGAATGGAGTGGCCTGTATCCCAGATGTGTTCTCAGCCACTCGTTTGGCATGGGACAGTTGGTAGCTGAAGAGCCGTTCTTCCCGTGACAGGCCTTGAAGGGGGAATGGCTTCTGCAGGTACTCCTTGAGAGGGAATGCATCATCTCCGACTATGAAGCAGAGGACGGGGCAGTCTTCTCCTGGCAGTGGCTTCCGTGGTGGCAGTCCTACTTGGTCGAAGTCAAGGGCTCTTCTCAGCAGTGTGTTGAGGAATACACCCGCATCGCTGTTCACACCGTTGGCCCCCACATCAGCGCAGATGAACTTGGAATCGCTGTCCACCAGGGCCAAGAGGACGAGTGAGTGGAAACCTTTATAGTTGTAATAATAGGAACCACCCTTCCTTGGGGCACGCATGGCGATGTGTTTGCCGTCAAGTGCTCCTACACAGTGATGGAAGGTCCAGCGATCGGAGAATCCCTGGGCCACAGCCTTCTATCCCTCTGGGTCGCTGGGCACACTATGATCTCCTCCATGTACTCCTGGATGATTGCCTCGCAGGTATCCCTCACAATCCCGCAGATGGTCTTGGCTGCAACCCTGAATCTTTACTGGAGACTTTGGTACGAGTCTTCCGTGGCTAGATACCGGAGGGTCAGTGCTAGCCGAAGTCCAGGCTCCAGAGGCTCCCTTCAGGAGGTGTGTCATTTCTCGATACAAGGGCCGATTCTGCTTAGCATTTCCATGAAGAGCTCCTTATCCATTCGTAGGAAGTTCTGGATGAGCTCCTGGATGAGATGCTCCCAGAGACCAAACAACTTCCTCCCTGTGAGCCACGGTCGAACCCAAAAATCCCTCCTTTTCCTCACCTTCTTCTTCTCCCACTCCTTCCGTTGCAGTTCTGCCAACAACATGGCAAGGCCTTGGGCACAGATGATGTCCAGCTCCATATGACAACTCTCATGTGTGGGGAGGCTCCCCACACGCAGCCCCTCTCAATAGGGTGGAGTCAAAGGCTTTTCGTCTCATTAACTCTCCTCCTCTTACTAGTTCCCTTCAACCTCTGTCTCTTCGCCACACTGTTGCATCTTTATCTCTTTTCTATCGCTACTTCAATGGCTACTGTTCCTCTGAACTGTCTGCTTGCATCCCTCCATCTCTACGACAGGCACGTAGCACCCGTCTAGCAACAACCTCTCATCCCTTTTCTGTCCAACTCTCTAATGCAGGAGTTAACTGTTATTCTCAGTCCTTCATTTATGCAACCGGTCAACTCTGGAACTGTATTTCCTACTTCCTATGATCTCCAGTCCTTCAAACGCAGTGTGTCCAGGCATCTCGAAATGAACAATGGATCTTGAATTTGGCTCTCTTTTTGTATTGTTTTTGTTTGTTCTTGGAAGGAACAGTTTGCAGGCCTTCTTCCTTGCATATACAGTATATAGAAAAAAGAAAAAACTTTTGCCGCTGTTCGAGGAGGGCCATGTTGCTAGTGTTGTTCAATCACCTGTCACAGAGAAATGGGGACGTCCTGTTCATATAGGTTTATGTTATGCTACGTTTTTGAGGTTCAACTACTTGTCCATCAGATACGTATGCGAGTGGTAGAGCTCAACTTGCCACGTCTGTGAGGGCTGGCTTCTTGTTTCTTGAGTACGTAGGCTTACAGTGGGGTTCTTTATCAAGACCAGGTCAGCTTGTCAGAGGAAGGACAAGACACAAAAACACGGCAGTAACCAAACATATAAACATATATTCCAAAGTTATAATCCCAGATACAAATATTACACTGAACCACTACAAGGGAAATAGGTCAGGGGGTCATTGGCCATAGACAAGTTTACACAAAATTTAGATGTCTCTCTACCTGCCGTAGGAAAGTATGGTAGTATGAACACTATTCACAGCACCAGTATGACACTGGGATGTATGACAAGTATGAATACGATGGTTGTTACACACAACAGTATTATAGTACTGGACGGCACTGTGATAGCACAACACACTGAATTATGCATTATTCTCGTCACTCGCAGGGTGGCGCGTGCGCAAGGGGATGGAGTTTCAGTGTCACAGGGGAGGGGGGTAGAATTTACTATTTTACTACTAGGGAATCTACTATGAGTGGAATACACACAGGATGGCGTATTGGCTGATGTTCTAGCCGCACTTCTAGATTGTCTTATTTGAGTGGATTGTCACTGGGGAGGGGAGATATTAAGTAAAGAATATTCAAGGGATGACACTGTTATTACCAATGATTTACACAAGTCGCGGTATACACACACACACTGCGGCTCGTCCAGTTCTACACACTGCGAGATACTATAACGTCACTTTGGCCAGTTCCCTTAGGTGGAGATCGCTTCCGCATCACAGGTACGGTCTCATGAATTTACACTAGTCTGTATTTAGTTCACCACACTTAACACTGTCACTGTCACTGAGTGGCGGGTGTTTTCACCGTCTCCTTGTCTCTCTGGCTGGTGGTGTAATGGGAGGCTCACCCTTCCTGGAGCCCTGACAGGGAGTGTGGGGCTCGGGACTGGGCCCAAAGAGAGAGAGCAGGTGGGCCTGGTGCCGGCTCCAGAGAGTGCCTGCCGGCGTCCCTGCTACAGGCAGGTCTCGCCCTGGAGTCCTGGGTGGACCCTGGGGTGTCTGTGGGCCAGGTTCCCTCGAACCTGGGATTGCCATCTGGGGAGGACTGTGGCAACTGTTGGAGGGAGGAGTTGCCGTCAGGGCCACCTCTCGGCAACCTCGGGCTGGAGGAGTTGCCGCCTGGACACATCAGTGGCGACCCTTCTGCTGGAACCTCCGGCGCGAGGGCTGCACTGGAGGGAGCCAAGGGCCTGAATGGGGCGTTGCCAATGCTCCTCCAGTAGGGGGTCTCCCTCAGACTCACCTCCGGTGGGTGAGGGAGTACATCCCGCCCGGCTGCAGGAAAGAGGGTGGGCTAGGCAAGGGACCTCCTTTACAGAAGATGCCCTGGAGACAGAGGGTGAGGAGTGGACGATGGCCTGCTCAGCCTCCCCCGTGCGGACGATGGCCTGCACGGCGATTCCTCTGCCCCGGCGGGCTGCAGGGAAAACACGAGTCGGGGCTCACTGTACCCTGCCTCTTGAAGGGGAAAGGGGGCCTCCTGTAGGTGAGGAGCGGACGATGGCCTTCTCTGCTTCAAGCCTGACATGGACGATGTCCTGTGTTGCGGTCCTACATGAGGAAACAGCGGAGGGGCAGACGATGGCCTGCCCTGCCCCGTACCCGACACGGACGATGGCCTGTGTCACGGTGCTGCTCCTGGGGGTGACTGCAGGAGGGTAGCGGATGATTGCCTGCTCTGTCTCAACCCGACACGGATGATGGGATGTGTCGCGCCCTTGCAGGGGGGTGGCAACTGAGGAGCGGACGATGGCCTGCTCTGCCTCAGACCTGGTACGAACGATGGCCTGTACCACGGTGTTGTTCGGAGTTGAAGAGTCAACTCCACCCCTAACCTGGCGAGGGTGACTTTCGCCAAGGTCTAGGTGGCTTTTCCTGCTCACCTGGTGCAGTGTCGGTTGAAAGCGAGAGGGGCACCGGGGACCCAGACAGGTGAGCCAGTCCTTCCTGGAACCACTTGGTGTTGGCCGCGCACCCCCGGTGGTCCTTCATAGGCTGGGGGTGTTGATGTCATCTGCAGCCATGGGACGCCCCGCCGTGATTTCTAGTTCACACATTTCACCACCCTCTTCCGGGTAGAAGTCACGTCCCCGTGGCTGGAGGTGGTGGGTGTCGGTGTTGCTGGTCTGGTGGATGGGCGTGAGGTTTCGGAGGAACGCCGTCCAGTGGAGGGTGATCAGGTTGGGTGGTTGGTCGGGGGCATGTGCTACTCTCAGTGTTTAGGGGCAGTGAGAGTTGTGGAGGAGTCGTGACAGATGTTGGGTGCCCCGAATTCGATGGTGTCGTCTAGGGGGTGGGAGCCAGGTCAATCATTGAATGCGCATGGTGGCTGTTGAGGTGGCGCTAGGCAGAATGCTGGCCAGGGGTATGGGAGGTCGGCTTTTATGCCCAGGTGGTAGTGGAGTGGGCATCTTTCCCCTGGAATTTCGGTAGAGTGGAGTTTTCCATTTGGCTTGATGGATGGATAGGGTAATAGGGGGTAGTGTTAGGTGTAGGTGTGGGTGGATTGCTGGTGGAGGGTGAGGTAGTGGGTGTAGGTGTGGAGATGTATCGTGCACGTGGGCGTGAAATGCACCCAGAGCGGATGGTGGTGGTGTTTAAAACTGGTGTCGGTGGGGAATGGGAATGGGGCGCGGGAGGGGGGGAGAGGGAGTCTGTGGCGGTGAGGTGTGGGCGGCGGAACGCGGGAGTGAGGTGGTGTCTTTTTTAGGGGGCAAGTGTGACATGGAGGGGGTTTTGAGGTGTACGTGAGCATGGGAAGGTTGCTGTTGTGCGAGGCAATGGGGAGGTACATGGTGTGGGTGAAGTGTCGGGCGGCTGTGTGGTTGGTGTGGGTGAGGGACGTGAGCCGGAGATAGCCGGGTGAGGAGGCGGTGTGATGGTGCAGTGTGTCATGGGTGGTGAGGTGCACGTGGGTGACGGCGGCTGGGGGGTTCTCGGGGGCGGGGATGGGGTGGCCGAAGGGGGTGGAGAGGTGGAGGGGGAGGAGAAATAGGGGAAGGATTCAGGCGCCACATAGTAGCTGGTTCTGGCAGGCGAGGTGGGGCACGAGGTGTGAGTCTGAGGTGGTGAGGGGGAGGGAGCTTTGTAAGGGCACACGTGGCAATTTCTACAAGTTCTGGAGGTGTTGTATTCCACCGTGACCTGGTACAGGTTCGGGATACTGGTGACGGTGTATGGCCCCATGAAACGTGGGGAGGTTTTGTTGGGGGTGGGGAGTTGGGCGACCACCACTTTGTCTCCTGGTTTGTAGAGGCTGGTGGGCGGGAGATCTGGCTGGATGTCTTGGTGTTGTTGGAAATGTCGGAGCTGCCTTTTGAGGTGTTGTAGGGGGTCGGAGGCTGGAGGTTGGAAGGGGGTTGGAGGTGTTGCTGCAGTGGTAGGAGGAGCGGCGTCTCGCTGAAAACCCGTTCCTGGGGGGTGATTCCGTCGTCGCGTGGGCAGGTGTTCATCCCCTACTGGATGATTTTTACGTGGGCGGGCAATCCTCATCTTGTGTTTCTTGAATCCTCGTTGGGATTTGGTTTAGGAGGGTCCTATGGCTCCTTTTGCACACTCCATTTCCTTGGGGCCAGTAGGGAGAAGAGTGGGAGATGTTGTACCCGAATATGGTGGATAATTCTTCCCACACGCGCCCGGTAAATTCTGGGAAATTGTCTGAGTGGATGGCTTGAGGAATGCCAAAATATGGGAAGACATGGCAAACGAGGGCGTCTGCTATGGTGACTGTGTTGTGTTCCTTGGCAAGGCAAGCAATAAGGAATTTGGAATACACGTCGACGAAGGTAATGATGTACTTGTAGCCGGATTTAGGTGGTAGGGGACCAATGACCTCGACGGATAGTAATTGCCAAGGGTTGTGGGGTTGTGGACGGTTATCTTTCCTGATGGGCCGGCAGTGCGTGTAATATCTTTCACTAGGCTGCGTGCTTGGCAGGCTTGGGTGACTTGTTTGGCTAGGGCGGTGGTGTTGGGAGCCCAATAAATGTCTGAGAACACCTGGGTGAGTTTCTTGATGCCCAGATGGATCCCGTTATCAGAAAGCAGGTGAGTGAGGGCGTCCAGGGCTGAGTCGGGATCCAGTACTACGTGGCCGGAAGGGGTGAACAATTGGTCCCCTTGGTGATGTAACTTGGCAAAGAGATGTTGGGGAATCCAAGCGGGGCAATCTCTTGCTTGCCAGCGTTGAATTAGGTCGGGCTGGTGGCAGAGCGATTGAACTGGAAGGCGAGATAGGGCATCCGTCATAGTGTGCAATTTGACTGGGCGATAAGCGATCTCGTAGTTAAATTCCTCTAAGGTCTCCCACCAGCGGATGAGCTGGGCATTTTGGATGGTGGATTGCCGGAGCCATTGGAGGGATTGGTGGTCAGTTATTATGGTGACCCGTGTGCCCGAGAGGTAAGCCCTGAAGTGTTTCAGTGCCCAGATGATTCCGAGGCACTCCCTCTTGGTGGCCGCGTAGTTATGTTCTGCCTGGTTGAGGGTGTGGCTGCCACAAGCTATAATGCATTTGCACCCCTCCTGTACTTGTGCGAGGACGGCGCCAATACCCACTAGGGAGACGTCGGTACATAGCCAGAACAGAAAGTTGTAGCTGGGGAAAGCGACTATTGGAGACGAGATGAGTTAGTCTTTTAAGGTCTTGAAGGCCGCTACTCATTTGTCATTCCGTACAAAAGGTTCGCCCTTTTTGGTAAGATCATGGAGCGGTTTGGTGATGTTCGCAAATCCTTTCACGAAGTGCTGGTAATATGAGCTAAGCCCCAGGAAGGCGCAGACCTGGTGACCGTCTCGGGGAAGGTAGGTCTGCGATGGCTCGCAGTTTGTCTGGGTCGGGTGAGATGCTTTCTCCAGAAATAACATGTCCTAGGATGGCCACGGATCTTGCAGCTAGGACACATTTGGAGGGTTTGAGTTGTAACCCTGCCTGGTGTATGTGGTCGAAAACTTGTTTGAGACAGTGGAGGTGATCAGCCCAAGTCCGGCTGAACACGCCAGGCAGACCTCCCAGGAGAGACCGCTGAGGACGGATTCCATTAGGCTGGAGAAGGTGGCAGGGGTGTTGCATAGTCCAAAGGGGAGGACATTGATCTGGTAATGTTTGCCATTACTGGTGGAGAATGCAGTTTTACCTCGGTCTTTAGGGTGCACGGGAACCTGCCAATAGCCAGATTGGAGGTCTAAGGTGGAAAACCAGGTGGATCTGTTGAGTGAGTCAAGAGAGTCGTCAATCCTGGGAAGGGCTGTGGCATCTTTGGTGGTTAGGTCATTTAGGCGGTGGTAATCAACGCAGAATCTGAGCGTGCCGTCCTTTTTCTTCACAAGCAACAACAGGCGAAGACCACAGGCTGGTGGAGGGTGAGATAATTCCGGCATCAAGCATGTCCTGGACCTGCTGGTCTTCCTCTGTGTGCTGGTGGGGATTTTTCCGGCGAGATGGTTGCTGGATGGGGGGCCCGGTGGTATGGATCTCGTGGGTGAGGTAGGTAGTGTGGCCTATATCTGTAGGTCCCACCGTGAATAAGCCTTGGAAGTCCAGGAGGAGTTGGTGGAGAGTCTCGGCTTGGTGTTGGGAGAGGTGATCGGGCAAGGGGGGAGGGAGGGGGGAGGGGTGGAGGGGGGTGCAGCACAAGGCTCGGCTTCTTCTAGGTCGCCAACGATTAACCCTTTCGGTAGAGTAAGTGGGGTGGTGGCTAGGTTGGCGACTTTCACGGCCCTGAGGTGAGATGGGAGAAAGGTGGGTGACATCAGGCAGGAGAGGGACCCGGCTGGTAGGTTCGGGGAGAAGAGGGTGGAAGTCCCAGACGGTTTGTTGAGACGGAGTCAAGCCTCGTGCTGGAGAGGAACGATGAGGGTGGAAGCAACGGTAGCAGGGAAGGTAGGGTGGGCCGGGGGAGGGGGTGCGGGGCCTTGGGGCAAAGGTGGGCTTGGGGAGGGGGAGGAGTCTTGCACGTGCAGAGGGGTTGAGGCAGGCCTGGACGTTGTCGGAAGTGGAGACGCCTCCCATAACAGTCAATGCTCGTATGGAGGTTCTGGAGGAGGTCCAGGCCCAGATAACCGTCGTAGGCACGGCACGAGGAGTAAAATATGATGAATTGGTGTTGGGCCAATATTTGTTGGTGGGTGTTGATTCGTAAGGCCCTTGTTTCCCCACGGATAGGCAAGGGGCCTTCTCTCGTATCTATGAGGCAGGCTAAAGTGGTGAGAAGGGGGCCAAAGGCCGACTTATGGCGGGAGTAAAAGTGAGTATAAAGGCATGATTGGGCTCCCATGTCCACCAGTAGCCTTGCTTTGACCCCGTTCAGCCTCATTTTATCGTAGACTGGGGGGCGGTACTTCTGTGAGGTGGCCCTCGCCACCATTGCAGGGTGCAGGGGTGGGCCTAAAAATCCAGTGCCATATCGAATGCCTCCTCGGAAAGTTCACTGCCTTCCTCTGGGTCAGGGTCAAGGTTGTTGGTGGGGGGAGGGTCAGGGCTGGTGCCGTCCTTGTCGACAGCGGATACGCAGCAGTGTCCTTGTGGATTAGCTTTCCTTTGCAACGCTTTTAGTTGTTCACGAATATCATGTAAGGGACAGTGGTTACTACACGCAGAGAACTCCCACGGGTTGATGGTGATTAGGTTGGTGTTTTCCTTGTGGGTGGGCTAATTCTTTGTGCGATGGGCCCTGGGGATGGTGGAAGTGGGTGCAGAGATGGCTCAAGGTGAAGACAGCTGTTGTTTAAGGGGAGGTGGGAGTGGTCTGGTGGGGAATTTACTCACGACCCCGAAGTGTTGTGTTGTGGGACGTGCTGTGAGGAGGCATTGAATTAACTGGATGTCTTGGTCCAGGTCTCCTGACGGGTCGTGTATGGTAAAGTGTTCTTTTACCATGCCCGGAAGTATCCTCAGGAGGGAATTGAATAGATGCTGGTCCCGGGTTTCTGCATCGGCGTCCGGGTACGCAGCAGTGACGAGTCGCCTTGCCTGGATCATTGCATTGTCCAGGCTACAGTCATACGTCAGGGAGTCCAGTTGTGATATGGCTACAACTGCTCCTAGTGAGGGGGTGATGGCCTCCGTTACAATTTTCACGAATCTAGGCCATGTGAGGTCGGGGACGATTTTAGGTGCAATATTTGCTGCCGCTTTTCCAAGGTGGGGCAGAGTGACAGCTATTTTTTGTTTGTCAATGTTGAAGCCAATGTCTAGTAATGGCTTGACCATTTCCAAGTAGGTGTTAATACCACATTGCCCTGGGTCGAACTTTGGTAGTGGTACGTGGGGTGTGGCTACCATTCTGAAAAACTCCTTGTCCTCCTTTCCTTACCGGCCGGATCGAGAACCACCGCTAGCCACCAGTGTTATGCTACGTTTTTGAGGTTCAACTACTTGTCCCTCAGATACGTATGCGAGTGGTAAAGCTCAACTTGCCACGTCCCTGAGGGCCGACTTCTCGTTCCTCGATTACGTAGGCTTACAGTGGGGTTCTTTATTAAGACCGGGTCAGCTTGTCAGAAGGAGGACAGGACACAAAAACACGGTAGTAACCAAACATATAAACATATATTCCAAAGTTATAATGCCAGATACAAATATTACATTGAACCATTACAAGGGATGTCAGGTGGTCATTGGTCATAGACAAGTTTACACAAAATCTAGATGTCTCTCTACCTGCTGTGGGAAAGTATGGTAGTATGGACACAGTATTCACGGCACCAATATGACACTGGGATATATGACAAGTATGAATACGATGGCCTTTACACACAACAATACTATAGTACTGGACGGCACTGTGATAGCACGACACACTAAGTTATGTATTATTCTCGTCACTCGTAGGGTGGCGCATGCACAAGGGGATGGGGTTTCGGTGCCACAAGGGGGGTGGGTTAGAATTACTACTTCACTGCTAGGGAATCCACTATGACTGGAATACACACAGGATGGCGTATTGGCTGATGTTCTAGCCGCACTTCTAGATTGCCTTATTTGGGTGGACTGTCACTGGGGAGGGGAAATATTAAGTAAAGAATATTCAAGGGATGACACTGTTATTACCAATGATTTACACAAGTCGCGGTATACACACACACACCGCGGCTCGTCCAGTTCTACACACTGCGAGATACTATAACGTCACTTTGGCCAGTTCTCTTAGGTGGAGATCGCTTCCGCATCACAGGTACGGTCTCATGAATTTACACTAGTCTGTATTTAGTTCACTGCACTTAACACTTTCACTGTCACTAAGTGGCGGGTGTTTTCATCGTCTCTGGGTCTCTCTGGCTGGTGGTGTAGTGGGAGGCTCACCCTTCCTGGAGCCCCGACTGGGAGTGTGGGGCTTGGGACTGGGGCCAAAGAGAGAGAGCAGGCGGGCCTCGTGCCGGCTCCAGGGAGTGCCTACAGGCAGGTCTTGCCCTGGAGTCCTGGGTAGGCCCTGGGGTGTCTGGGGGCCAGGTTCCCTCAAACCTGGGATTGCCGTCTGGGAAAGGCTGTGGCAACTGTCGGAGGGAGGAGTAGCCGTCAGGGCCACCTCTCGCAACCTCGGGCTGGAGGAGTCGCCGCCTGGACACGTTGGTGGCGACCCTTCTGCTGGGACCTCTGTCGCAAGGGCTGCACTAAAGGGGTGGGCTGGAGGTAGCCAAGGCCCTGAATGGGGCCTTGCCAATGCTCCTCCAGTAGGGGGTCTCCCCCGGACTCATCTCCAGTGGGTGAGACAGTACGTCCGGCCCAGCCGCAGGAAAGAGGGTGGGCCAGGTAAGGGACCTCCTCTACAGGAGATGCCCTGGAGACAGAGGGTGAGGAGCGGATGATGGCCTGCTCAGCCTCCCCCGTGCGGACAATGGCCTGCATGGCAGTTCCTCTGCCCCGGTGGGCTGCAGGGAAAACACGAGTCGGGGCTCACTGTACCCTGCCTCCTGAAGGGGAAAGGGGGCCTCCTGTAGGTGAGGAGCAGACGATGGCCTGCTCTGCCTCACACCTGACACAGATGATGGCCTGTGTTGCGGTCCTACATGAGGAAGCAGCGGAGGGACAGACGATGGCCTGCCCTGCCTCGTACCCGACACAGATGATGGCCTGTGTCACGGTGCTGCTCCTGGGGGAGACTGCAGGAGAGGAGCAGGTGATGGCCTGCTCTGCTTCAACCCGACATGGACGATGGCCCGTGCCGTGGCCCTGCAGGGGGGGTGGCAACTGAGGAGCAGACAATAGCCTGCTCTGCCTCAGACCTGGTACAGACGATGGCCTGTATCACGGCGTTGCTCGGAGTTGAAGAGTCAACTCCACCCCTAACAGGGCGAGGATGACTTTCGCTGAGGTCTAGGTGGCTTTTCCTGCTCACCTGGAGCAGCATCGGTTGGGAGTGAGAGGGGCACTGGGGACTCAGACAGGTGAGCTGGTCCTGCCCGGAACTGCTCGGTGTTGGCTGAGCACCCCTAGTGGTCTATTGTAGTCTGGGGGTGTCGCTGTCGTCTGCAGCCGTGGAATGCCCTGCCGTGATTTCTACTTCACGCATTTCAGTTTACATATAATCGTGGTCACAATTCAGATTCATCGCCAATAATCTGCCGATCATTCGCTGTTCTTTCGCCGGCCAATCATGGTTACCTTCCTGAAAATGCACCGTCGTGTTGCCGATAAACTTGACGGTTATCATTTATTGGTTCAGTATCTCCGACCATTCTCTGACCATCCCCCAATCTTTCCCTGATCTTTCCCATATTTTTCCCCGATCCCTCGCCGTTCTTTTGCCAATAACCATGTTTCAGGACTCGTCGGTGACAACGGCACCGAATCTTGGACATCGGCTTGTTCAGCAACAATTCGTGGCCTTATTCCCTACAGTGTGTGGGAAGCTTTAGTGGTAACATGCCCGCATGTGGAGTGCATGGCCCAGGGATCAAGTCCGGGCCAGACCAGTGATTAATATGTTAAGTGTTATGCTACATTTTTGAGGGCCAGCGTCTTGTTCCTCAGATGCGTATGCGAGAGGCTGTGTGTTTACCTGTCGCTTTTCTGAGGGTCGACTTCTCGCTCCCTCAAATATGCAGACTTACAGCAGGTTCTTTTTCAAGACCGAGTCGGTATAATAGGGAGAGGACAGGACACAAAAACAAGGCAGTAACTACTGACAAACATATATTCAAAGTATATTCCCAGAGACAAATACAATATTCAGTATTACATAAATTCTGGGTTGGCCAGAGATGATGATGATGATGATGAGATTCGCCACACGGGTGTGGCACGGGCTCAGGATGGAGAGCCCGTAAGTGACAAGCTCATAGGAAAAGATAAAGGGGAGCGTCGTCTGCATGGCGGCAGACAGACGCAGACAGAAGGAAGGAAATCAAGAAGGCGGCGCTATGACTAGCGAGGCAGAGGGTAAGAAGAAACAGGAAGCGGTGATGATGATGATGATGATTGAGCGAGGTCTTCGTAAAGAGTCAAGTCTCCTGAGTCACGAAGGCTGGATGGACAGCCTAACTTCTTCTCAATAACTTGCCAGAGATGTTGTTGTTGTTGAATATTTGCCCCAACTTGTGGGGACATGGGCAAACAAAGAGCCCATCAGAGGGCGCGCAAAGCGCTGCTGTTGTTGTTAATGGGTTAACTTGAAGAATAATGAAGGGTCTTTCCTCTTTAACCCGGCGAGAAAATTGTCGGCGAAGGCTTGAGGGTCGAAGAACGTGGCAGGGTCGTAGGTGGAGACCTGAGGAACCTGGGGGTCCTGCTCATGGGCAGAGGAGGTGGAAGGGGGAGGGGGAGAGGGTGGGAGACATGGAATGTCTGTCTCCATCTCCTCGGCATGAAGTGGCCTTGGTTTCTTCCCCTTCTTCTTTTTCTTCCTGGGTGCAGGAGGGGGCGACGGAGAAGCACGAGCCTCCACGATGTCCTGGAGGTCTCCTGCTGGTGCACCGTCAGGAGTAGCTGCGATGGCCTCGACGACAGCAGCTGGTGGTGGTGAAGGAGGGATGTGGTCGTTCTCGTCCCGAAGGATGGAAGGATCGGGAGAGGCGGTCCTCCTCGAAGCTGCTGACGGCGGGCATTGGTCGCTGGTGGGTGTGGCATCCATGGGCGGAGCAGAAGTAGTGGTGGAGGAAGCACTCGCTCTGTTAAGAGGAGCGTCGAGCTGCAGCCTTCGTCGCGGTGTTGTGCGAGGTTTGGAAGGCCGCAGAGTGGTGGAGTGACGCTCCTGACGATGGGCAGGCCGTGCATCACGAGCGAAGCTCTGAGGGATGACAAGGCGCGGCAGCCCGTTCTTCTAAAAAATCTGAGGGAGAAGAACAAGCAGCGCCTCCTTGTCATCACCACAGAATGCCTTCGCCGTCGCGATGCACATGGCGATGATCGTGTCCACTCCTCCATAACATCGAGGATCCTTCGGCCGGCCACCACGAGCCGAGGGGCACCACCGTGAAGGAGCAACGCCCTTCACAGCAGCACCTCCCGGCCCGGTGACGCCCCTAGCCTCGGGACCCTTCGACGTCTGGACGACGTGAAACTCGACCGTCTCGCCCTCAGCTAACGAGAGCGAGGGGCATTGTGAAGAGGGAGCAGCGATACCGGAACGATGGACGAATACATCAGCACCAGTGTCCTGGCGCTGAATGAACCCGTACGCCGCCCCTACGCTGTACCACTTCACAGTGCCTTGTATTAACTGCTCTCCTCCAGCAGGCCCAGTACTGCTGTGGTTTGCCCCCCTCAACGGGTCGTAGGCAGTAGCAGATGAAGCCATGGTGAGAGAGGAGAGGGCTGGTGGTAGGCTTAACTAAGGAACAAACTGTCTCTATACCGGCCGTGGGAAAGTATGGTAACATGAACACAGCATTCAAGGCATTCTGTTACACTGGTATCTCTAACACGGGAAATACAATTATTACATTTGCCAACAGTCGTATATCACTGGACGGCACTGATTCACTAATTACAAATGCAAACAGGTACATATATCACACATGTAGGTAATCACGACCAGAGGCGCGCGTGCACTGTCACACAGAGAGAGGTAGGGAGACTGAAGTATTTCTGTACACCAGGGAGACACTCGTGAGTAATTTAGATATGCGTGAAGTTTGCCCATGTGATACACTGGGGAGGAAAATGTATAAAATACGAGGGATGGCACTATTACTTTATAACTGTTTAGGTTCCACTAGAGCACTTCACTTATTCACCACACTGGGGGAGGGAATATTACTTAATATAGGCAAGGGGGTGCGCAGTGCTCTGTACGTCATACACCTTCACTTAGGACCACTAAAGCTCATCCAGTCTTATACACTGAGGCTCTCTGAGAATTTCCACTGAGCCAATACACTGTGGGAGATACACTTACGTCACATTTACGGCATGGTGATTTTTACACTGGTCAAGGAGTCGCACACTATTCTGGCCCTTTTCACTATACTGGTGGGCCGACTCCCGATACCTCAGGCTGGAGGAGTGAAGTGAGGCTAGCCCTTCAGGAAGCCCTGCACAGGGATGCAGGACTAGGGGCTAGGGCCAAAGAGGGCCAGAATGCGGGCCTGGCACCGGCTCCGAGGAGTGCTGGACAGGGCCCCGCCGTTAGGCAGGTCACGCCCTGGAGTCCTGGGTAGGCCCCAGAGAGTCTGGGGACCCGGGGTACTAGAACCTGGGGCCGCCAGAGGACCTGGACTGCGGCAACTACGGGAGGGTGACGTCACCATCAGGGCTGCCTCGTGGCAACCTCGGGCTGGGGGCATCACCAACAGGACTCGACTCCGGTGGCTGTGCTCACAGGACCTCTGCCTTGGCTGCTGCGGCTGCTGCCCGCGTAGGCGGGGCTGGAGGGAGCCAAGGCCCTGGATAGGGCCTTGCCACGGCTCCAAGAAAGGGTCTCCCCCGGACTCACCTCCTGAAGGAGAGGAAGTACATCCCGCCCGGCCACAGGAAACGGGTTGGGCCAGGCAAGGGACTTCCCTGTTGGGAGCTATCCTAGGAGCAGAGGGTGAGAAGCGGATGGTGGCCTGCTCTGCCTCTCCCGTGCAACTGTAGGCCTCCATGGCGGTTTCTCTGTCCTGTCGGACCCCAGGGAAAACGCGAGCCGAGGCTCACTCTACCCTGTCTCCGCGAGGGGGAAAGAAGTCTCCTGTAGGGGAGGAGTGGACGATGGCCTGCTCTGCCTTGTGCCCGACATGACTAGTAGCCTGTGCTGCGGTCCTACAGGAGACAGCAGCAGAGGGATGGACAATGGCCTGTCCTGCCTCGGACTCGGCACAGCTTGTGGCCTGTACCATGGCGCTACTCTGAGGGGAGACTGCAGGAGAGGAGTGGACGATGGCCTGCTCTGCCTCGACCCGACATGGCTTATGGCCTAAGTCGTGGCCTTGCAGCAGGAATGCAACTGGGGAACAGACGATGGCCTGTTCTGCCCATTTCCCAGTACGACTAGTGGCCTGTACCGTGGCGTTGTGTGGAGTTGTTAAAGCAACTCCACCCCTGACCTGCCAACTGGAATTTTTCCTGGGGACTAGGTGCCTCTCACTGCTACCTCGGCGTAGCATCGGCTGGGAGCGAGAGGGGCGCCGGGGAGTCACATAGGTCGGCTGCTCCTGCCCGGAGCCGCTGTGTGTAGGCTGCGCACCCCCGGTGTCCTTCGGGGGCTTGGGGAGTCGGCGTCGTCTGCAGCCTGTTTCTTTTCCTCACGTATTTCATTATGTTTCATTTCAGTGAGGTAAGTGGGGGTGCCCATCATCTACCCACTTAGTGCAGCGGTACTCTGTTTTTTAGGATAGCTGTACACTGAGTGGCAAGCCAGATTTCCTGCAGATTATTTACAGCGCTGGGTGGTAACCTAACTGACCAACATGTGTTCCCTACGTAACAACAAGTGGGTTGACGGAGGGTTAATGACCCTTCCCAGAAAACAACTAACTAAAAATACGAACAAGAAGCCTCGAACCAGGACTGACCAACAGGTGACGACTATAAGGACCGAACAAAGGACATGGTACGGATTGCGACATGGAATGTAAGGGGTGCAAATGATGAGGTGAAAGAGAGAGAGATTGTCCAGGTGCTTGAGAGTGCAAAAGTGGATGTATGTGGATTAACTGAAATTAAATGGCGAGGAGAGAGTGTGAGACAATGGGAGTATGGATGGGGTATATGCGCTGGTGTGGGTGAGAATAAGAGGGCAAAAGAAGGAGTGTGTATTGTTGTGTGCAAGAGATGGTGAAAGTCAAGGGTCAAATGAAAGGGAGGAACAGAAGAAGCGAAGGACAGGAGGAAGTAGTTCATACAACGAGGTTGGAAAGATTGCAAGAATTTGGAGAAAAAAAAAAAGCAAAGTATAAGGAGTGGAGGAATAATTGGGTAAATATGATTTGGAGAGGATGGGGACGTGGAAGATGTGTGCAAGACATTCACAGAAGAAATCTGTGTAACATGTGAGGCTGGTGTGTGGGGTGAAGAGAAGAAGAAAGGGGATGCAAGGAACAGCATTGTGGAGTGAGGAGGTGAGACAGGCTGTGGCAAAAAAGAAGAAAGCATATAGTGAGTGGATGAAAAACAGGGGCATGGAGGAAGTTGAGAGATGGAAGAGTTATATGTAGAGAGGAAGAGGCAGGTGAAAAGATTAGAAAAAGAGAGTATGAAGAGAGTGGATGAGAAATTTGGATGAAATCTGAGTGTAAAGTAGAGGGAATATAGGAAAATGTTCTGGAACGAGGTAAAAGAAAGTTAGACAGGGTGTTAAAGAAGTTAGTCGGGGAGTGAAAGAAAAATGGAAGATCATTAGTGAACAAGGTAGAAAAAGTGAGCAGATGGTGAGAACACTTTAAGGAATTGTTGAACATAGGGAATGAAAGTAATGTGAGTATAAGTGGCTGAGGAATGGCTAGGAGAAGGAGGGATGTGAGAAGAGAGGAAGAAATCAGTAGGATGGAAGTTGTGGAAGCAATGAAGAAAGTCAAAATGGAGAAAGCCCCAGGAACTAATGGAATGTATGGTGAAATGCTGAAGCATGGGGGAGAGGTAGTAGTAGAATGGACATGGAAGATGTGCAGATTGGCCTGGGAGAAAGGTAAAGTTCCGGAGAGTTGGAAGTCAGGTATAATTATTCCCCTGTATAAGGGAAAAAGAAGTGTGTGATAATCATTAGGGCAATTGTCTTCTTAATGTAATAGGAAAAGTATATGGTAGGATACTTATTGAAAGATTTAGGGAAGTAACAGAGGAATTAGCTGGAGAAGAACAGGAAGGATTTAGGAAGGGAAGAGGCTGTGTAGATCAGATATTCACTTTTAGGTCATCAGTGGAAAAGTTCAAGAGAAGGGAAAGAAGTTGTATGCGGCCTTCATGGATTTGGAGAAAGCATATAACAGGGTGGATAGACAAGGAATGTGAAAGTATTAAGAATATATAATGGAGTAAATGGGAAGTTGTTGAATTCCATGAAGAGTATGTATGAGGGTGCTAAGGCTGCAGTGCGTGTGGACAGTGAACTAAGTGAATTTTCTGTTTGAAGGTTACATTGAAACAAGGATGTGTCATGTTTCCATTGTTGTTCAATCTGTATATGGATGGGGTTATAAAAGAGATACAAGGTAGAGCAGTGAATGTTGGAGCGGCCCTAATGAGAGAGGGCAGTGTTTGGAAACTCCCTGTAGGCCTACTGTTGTTTGCAGATGATACTGTGTTGTTAAGTGAAGACGAAGGGGAGCAGCAAGGCTTGGTGAATGAGTCTGGGAGAGTGTGTAAGAAACGGAATATAAAGATGAATGTAGGGATAAGTAAAGTTATGGTTT
Organism: Birgus latro; assembly: GCA_018397915.1. Taxonomy (NCBI): domain Eukaryota; kingdom Metazoa; phylum Arthropoda; class Malacostraca; order Decapoda; family Coenobitidae; genus Birgus; species Birgus latro. The sequence goes on from JAGKTI010010088.1 coordinate 28,156, forward strand.
TTGAAAAAAGTGAAGTCACTGAATGTACACTGAGGTTGGATGAGGAGGGAATGGAAAATGTGAGTGCGTTTAACTAATTGGGTAGTGTGATGAGGTGAAGTGCTTGAAAGGTACAACAAGGAAGAGGGTTGCTGGTTCTTTGAAAACAGTGATAAGAAACAGGGAAATGAGCATAGAAGTGAAAAGCTGCTGTATAACAGTATTGCGATACCAACTCTAACGTATGAAAGTGAAGCTTGGACCTTGTTGGAGGGACGAGTCAAGTGTGAAAGCAGTGAGAATGAGTTGAGAGGTGCCTGAGGAGTCACATAGAGAGACAGACTGACAAATGAGGATGTGAAGGAGCGTTGTGGTATGGATGTGATAGAAAGTGTTAGGAGAAACACAGTGAGGTGGTTCGGCCATGTGGAGAGGATGAAGAGTGAGAGACTGACGAGGAAAGTGTATGTGAGTGAGGTAGAAGGGGGGGGGAGGGAGGGAGAGACCAAGAATGAGATGGAGGGATGGAGTGGAGAGGTATATGAGAGAGTGAGGTGTGAGCTTGGAGCAGGGCATTGAAATGGCAGGGGACAGGGCGACATGGAGGCGATATGTTTGTGGCCACCCCTTACGGGAGTAAGGCGTCTGGCAATAGATAGAAAGATAGATCATTTCAGTTATTACATGTAAAATATCCGGGACCACTCCAACTGTGACCACTGATGGACAACACACAGCAAGGAGCCACCACCAAGTATATAACCGCAGTGCGCGTACACAAGCCAGAGCGACACTGGAAGCCCAGGGCCCGTACTAAGGAAAACTACATCATAGTTCACAGCCACCATAAGACCTTCTAGCCCGGAATTGCCACACCACCACCATCGCAACCCAAGTCACCAGTACCAGTGACAGTGGGGGCTCATATCTGCAGTCAATGGTGTTCTCTTGGTTGAGGTATTTTTACCATTAGTATAGGTTTAGTTATTTGCATCTCTAGGCTTTAGTATAGGTTAGCGATTTGTCTGTTAGGTTATTAGCTTTAGGGTTTTTAGATTGGTAAATATAGATTTTTTTCTCCAATATATAATCATTAAGTTAAATATAAAATAAAAACTTCAAAAAAATACAAAAATAGGAGAAAAAAA
>JAGKTI010010089.1:0-29280 GCA_018397915.1 Birgus latro
GTATGTATGTATGTATATATATATATATATTTATGTATTTATACAGTATATAAAATTTGAGAGAGAGAGAGAGAGAGAGAAAAAATTTGAGCACTCATATCATCAGAAATGTATTTGTAACACTTACAAAAAAAATTATTTAAAATATACTGTTACTAATGTATGCACTTGGACAATCATCCAGCTGCCAGCTTTGAAAAGCTTAAGGCTCTTCTCTTCTCAGAAGAGATTGAATAGGCTTTAGTTGCCATCATCATGTACTGTGTTCACGTTCAGAAAGATAGGGAAGGTATCAATAGCGTATTTTCCTTTTTCCAGGTTGCTTTATCTGCCACGCTGCGAAAAGTTCACTTGCTGGACACCTGCCTCAAACTAGGAGAGGATGTACGAGCCCTAGTAAAACACTTGGCATCTTTAGAGGAGGAACTAAGAGTGAAGGAAGAGGTAAGTTGGACAAAGTTATTATTTTTTCGCTTTCATGTATGTCATCATAATGGTGCCATGCTTTCTCTTGAGGAACCTCATGGACTGTGGTTGGCCATGGTGTAGTGGAAGGTTTTACATGGGATGAAAGCTTCACTACTCACCTAGGAGAGCAGCTTAATCAGGTAGTATGGTCCCCCCCCCTTTTTTTTTTTTCTTTTTTTAAGCAAGGAAGAAGGAATGATAGGCCAGGAGCCTGCAAACCGTTCCCTCCAAGAAAAAATAAAACAATACAAGAGAGAGCCAAATTCAAGATCCATTCAATTCAGAATGCCTGAACATACTGCATTTGAAAGACTGGAGATCATAGGAGGGATAGTAAGTAGGAAGTACAGACGGAGGGATAGGAAGTAGGAAGTACAGACGGAGGGATAGGAAGTAGAAAGTACAGAGAGAGAGAGACAGTTCCAGAGTTGACATGTGGTATACAGGAAGGACTGGGAGTAATTGTTAACTCTAGCATTAGAGGGTTGGAAAAGGATGAGAGTTTGTTGCAAGACAGGTACTAATCGCCCATCATAGTGGTGGAGGGATACAAGCAGACAGTTCAGAGGAGCAGTGACCATTGAAGTAACGATAGAGAAGAGATAAATATGCAACAGTGCGGCAATGAGGCAGAGGTTGAAGGGAGCCAGTAAGAGGAGGAGAGTTAATGAGACGAAAAGCCTCTAACTCCTTCCTGTTGAAAAGAGTTGTATGTGGGGAGCCTCCCCATACATGAGAGTTGTACTCTACATGGGAGAATAAAACCCATGTATGAAGTCAACAATGGTGCAGGGGTAAAGAAGGTATGAAGCTGGCTTAGCACACCTGATCTCTTGGAAGTATATTTTACGAGAGATGTGATGTGATCTTTCCAAGATAAATCCCGAGAGAATAAAACCCTAAGTAAGTTTAAAGATGATGCAGGATTAAGCTGGATATTATGAAACATTAGCGGGTACTCCTGTGGAAGATTTTGTCGGGTTGATAGGTGTAAGAACCGAGTTTTTGACACATTAAAAACAAGATTACTTTTACCTCAGTCAGAGATAAAAGCCAAGTAAGACATTAGGTATGCCATAGCCTCGTCCCTTCTTCGTTAAATAACTGCTGAGATTGACGCTGCTGGAAGTAAATGGAAAGGTGAAGGGTGGAGTCATCAGCGTATGAGTGGATAGGGTTAGATGTACGGCATAGAGGGTTTTTGATGAATAAAAGACAGAAATTTGGTGATAGGACAGAGCCCTGAGGAACACCACTGTTGATAGATCTAGGAGAAGAACGGTGGCCTTCTACAACAACAGCCATAGAACGATCAAAAAGGAAGCAAGAGATAAGGCACAGATAGAAGAATAGAAACTGTAAGAAAGCATTTTGGAAGTTAAAGATTTATGCCAGCCTCCATTGAAAGCCTTAGAGAGGTCAAGTGCAATGGCAAAGCTTTCACCGAAGTCCCAAAAAGAGGATGACCAGGAGTCTGAAAGGTAGGTGAAAACATCGCCAGTAGAGTGTCCCTGATGGAACCCATACTGATGATCAAAAAGAAGTTTGTGATAGGAGAGATGCTTTAAATTTTTTTTTGTTAAGAATAGACTCAAAAACTTTTGAGAGAGGATGTTAAAACAATTGGGCGATAGTTAGAGGGTTGGGAATGGTCACCCTTCTTTGGGACAGGTTGAATGAGAACAAACTTCCAGCAAGTTGATAGACAAAGGCAAAAGAGTTTACCTAGGCAGGGCGTAAGCACAGAAGCACAGTTCTTGAGGACAGCAGGAGGGACTCCATCAAGCCCATGTACCTTGTTAGTGCTGAGGCCAGTGATGGCAGAAAATACATCAGTTAAAGAAATTTTAATGTCAGCCATGAGGAAGTCAGAGGGGGGAAATGATGGAGGAACAGCACTGGAATCATCTAAGGTGGAATTGGAGGAGAAAGTCTGAGTGAAGAGTTCTCCTTTATCAATAGAAGAAAGAATTACTGAGCTATCAAAGTGGAAAAGAGGAGGGAAGGATGATGATGATATAAAGTTATTAGAAAGGTTTTCGGCATGGTGCCTGAAGGAGTGGAAAGAATTCGAGTTGGAGAGCACGTAGTACGAATGAAATTATTTTTAGCAGAGCAAAGAACAGACTTAGCACGATTCCATGGAGAAACATAAAAGAGATGAGATTCAAGAGTGGGTTGGCTCTGATACCTTTCGTAGGCCTTCCTGTTGTGGACAGCATTAGAACAAGCATGATTAAACCAATTTTTTTTTTTTTTTTTTTAGTCAGAGGACACAAGAAAGAAATGTATGGTTCCATGCCCGAGAGAATGACCTCCATAATGCGCAAGGCACACTCAGATGGCTCACAGCCGTGGAAGCAATAATCATTCCTAGGAAAATCAAAGAATTACTGCCTGAAGGCCTCCCAGCCAGCAGCTCCATAGTGCCACAGCCACCATGTCATTGGAGGGTCCACAGGCCTCACTGGAACAAGAGGACAGGTTAAGGTGATAAGGTTGTTATCAGAGGAGCCCAGTGGAGAGGAAAGATTAACAGTGTAAGCAGAAGGAGTAGTTGTAAGGAAGAGGTCAAGTACAGTATGTTGGAACTCTCTTCAAGGCTGGCAGGGATATGATAGGATGCCGTACAAGCTGCTCTAGGTCATTAATGATGGAAAAGATGTAGGCTTCTTCACCAGATGGATCAGTGAAAGGAGAGGAGAGCTAAAGGTTGGGGTGTACATTGAAATCTCCTAGAATGGAGATTTCAGAGGAAGGAGAAATGGATAGGATGTGTTCCATCTTAGAAGTAAGATAGTCAAAGAATTTTTCATAGCAGAAGTAGGGGATAAGTAAACAGCACAGATGTTAGTCAGAGAATGACAGGAAAGCCAAAGCCAGAGAGTAGAGAATACAGAAGATTCAAGTTCAGGACCACAAGAGCAAGATATGTCGTTGCGTACATATACACAACAGCCATCTTAGGCTATGAAATGAGTATAGAGAAAGTAGGAGGATACAGAGAAGGTATTGCAATCAGTTGCCTCAGGCAGCTGAGTCTCTGTTAGGTTTAGAGGAGGAGAGGTGGTGCTCAACAGAGAGAGAGTTAGAGGAAAGACTGTGAATGTTGCAAAAATGAAGAAGTGAGCCAGATATTGGTTCCAGACATCTCACTGGGTCGTCACCTGGAGAGGGGCGGATAGTGAGGGCATTTATGGTCTTCCCCTCCAGGGGACTCTGAGTTTTGATCATGAGATGCCATTTTGTTGAATTTTTAATAGGAAGTGTAGTGTGTAATGTACTTTTAGTTTGGTGTTGCTGTTGGAAAGCTTGCTGGCCTACTCTCAGTGTTATTGAAACACTTGAAAAAGTTCAGCAAATGGGGATGGTCAGGAGCTAATCTGAGGGCTAATGAAACGGGAGCCCTAGCTCTCCCTGTCATCAGCTTGAATTTTTTTCATCAGTCGCTGAAAAGGATTTTTATTGGTAACAAGACCTGTCATTGTGTATGAGCCTCACCATGGACTCTGCGTATTTGTAGTTGCATTGTAGACACTAAACAGTAACAGTGTTGTGTCAGCAGACACTGTTGTTAATCCCTCGAATACAGTGACATTCTTTAAATATAATTTTCCTACCACCAGGTGATTTAAAGTAACTAGGAAATATAGTTACTGTATTACCTTTGCTGCCACCAGACAGTTTAATGCAGCTAGGAAATGCATCAGTTAATTTTTCCAGTGATGCTTTTTATATACTAATTTTCCTACCACCAGATGATTTGATTCAGCTAGAAAGCACGTCTCATATTGAAATGGGTTATTGAAGGGTATATCTAACCTCTCTAATTTGAATGATGTTTGCTGAGCTGAATGGAATTGTTTGTAGAAAACAAGAAGAAAAAAAGAATTGTATCCTTTAGCCTAAAGGATTAAACACAAAAAAGTTTTTTTTTTTTTTTTCCCCATACTTAGGATGAATGGGAACCTCATATTGGACACAGTTGCCCGGTACTTTCCTTGCCTCGTAAAATTTCATTCTCAGGGAATAAATAGGAGCTGCTTCATTGTCATTCTCATCAGGAAATGAAGGTACCATGTCATGTTAAAGTAAAAACATCTTGATCTCTCTATAAATGCATAGTACAATGTATGTGGTAGCTGTACTCATCATATCACTTTTCACAAGGCTGCTGCATTCTTTTCATTGTCATTGAACATACACTCAGTCCATGAGTAACATACAGTTGAGTAACATGTTTTTGTTCCAACACGTTCAGCATAATGCAACAGGTCATAATCAATGTGGGGAAGAACTTGAGCTCACATGGGAAGTCAGCTGGCTGGGTGACGAAATTTGAAAGTCACGCGTGGTGACATCACCTGCTAGACTCGCCATGATTAGTCAGCTTACATCCGGGTCCCTGTCCTAGGCATGCTCAAGGCTGTATGAGTAGACAAAAATTTGTGTTTCACAATGTTAGGGGATGAAATGGAATGGAAATATTTGCTAATCAGAAAAAATTACTGTCTCAACCATATGTTCTCATAAGTTAGCGTTCAGTTCCACATTCCTCATTTGATTTCACGCTTCCCAACACATTTCAGACTGACTGACCATATGGCTATCAGCCTTTTCTTGCGTCTCAGTGACTTCTACCTGTGCTGTGCAGCAAAAAGATTTTGTGTGTGTATGAGTGTCAGATGAGGACATTGACTCTTAGTCATGCCCTGTGATGAACCCCAGCCACCCAGAAAGTGGGGCATCTTCACATATGCCCAGAAGTATTAGATAGTAAAGGAGCTAGAGCAGGGAAAGAGGCGGGTAGAAATGGTGAAAAAGCATGGCACGAATGAAAGCACCATCAGAATGATGTGGAAGAACTGGGAGAAGATAAAGAAGATCGTGCTTGGGAACCCTGGTGATGCAAACCTGGGAGCAGCGAAAGTGTGTAATGTTGTCTTGAAGGTGACTGAGAAGCTCATAGGGTGTTATGTAGAGCGCCAGAGAAAGAATAGTGTCCTTACCGAAGACTTCATGATATGAGAGAAGGTGAAACTTCAGACAGCAACAACATGGGGGGGTGGGGGGAGACTGCCAGGGAGCTATGCATCAACAGTACACGGATACCCGGCCAAACTTTTGTTTTTGTTAATGCTATTTTAATACCATTCATGTTCTTAATTACAATACAGTAGTTATATCTCTCTCAGTAATTTACCAGATGGTGGGTATAAGTAGGGGTAACTCATATGGGGTAGGGTGGTAAGAAGGGGTAAAAGAGAGTTTTGAATAGTTGCCAGAACACATTGTCCCTTTATACATGCAGACATATTGTTTGAGTGGTGCAGGTTTGAGTAGCATGGTTCTTGTCTAGTCCCAGTTGTCCACATTACACGATGATTAAGTGCACTGCTGACAAAAATATATTAGTCACTTATGATAGCAAAACATAAGACAGGATATTATTTTTCCCAGTCAAAAGATTAAATATTAATTTTAACAAATGACCATCATTCAGAGGTAGATGTACAGTTATATTTAATGCACACCATTATTGGTGGTATAGTGTGGCAGCCATTATCCAGTCACATGAGGTAGTGCTGCCCACTTCTGCCTTTACTTTTATCATCCTTTTTTTTTTTGTGTCTGCCCTCTTCTCATCCTGTTTCTCCCATCTTTCCTGTCACCATCATCATCATCATCATCACCACCATCATTGTCATCATCATCATCACCACCATCATTGTCATCATCATCATCATCATCATCATCATCATTATCACCATCCAAACCTATGTTTCCCAATGAGGAGCATAGGAGCCTGGGGTTTGGCATGTTGGTCCTGGCATTTAAGATGAGAGTGACCAGCATTACACATCCCTGAGTGGCATTACATGAACATTAAACCTCAACCATCCCTTGGATATAAACCTGCCCAGGCTTAATCCAAATGGAGAGCCTTAATTACCCACTAAACCACCAGGTGCCTTAATTTAGTTAAATGGTTGCAACCCAGCATAGTAAATGATTTCCTGGTGTACAGGAAACCATTTGGCTTGTCACTCAGTGTAGAGTCACCTGTAGAAAGAAGGAAGAGGAAGGAATGAAGGAAAGAAAGACAGAAGAGGAAGGAAGGAGGGAAGAAAGGAAGAGAGGAAAGGGCAGTCACCAAAGAGCAGCACTACAGTGAGTGAGTGGATGGTGAGCATCTGCCCCTACCACTACAATTTATTATTCTTTTTTCCACTTTAAATAATTAAATGATAGGGTTATGTGGAGCCTATTATGGTGCCTTTGGTAACTGGGTGGAGAGATGCAATTGTGGCATCTGTCTGGGAACCAAACCTTCACACTCTTCCCCGTTCCTTGCTGTGGAAAGGCACTATGCACTACGAGGGAACATATGTTTACTTCATAGGATGGCCATGCAGGGTGGTTGTTTGCCCACGGTTGATAGGTCTACTCAGCCAGACAGGTTAGAGTTGTTCATCAACAGCAGCAGACACCTTTAGTAGCATAAATGAATGCTAAGTAGTTTAATTTTTATTTTTAAAAGTGGCTTTCCATTGTAGTTAAAATTAATTTAAGGAGAAAAGTGTGAAATTGTTAACATATGCTTTTCTGTCATTAAACCTTAGTTAAGTGACTCAGGTGCACATTGCCAAAATGTGAGAGGGCTCATGCATTGCAGTACTTCACCAAAGTCTCGGCATGAGAACCCATAACTATTGTATCTAATTTTTCATCATCATCATGACCTTTTTCTCCCAGCTAAGGATGGGACAAGGTAGAATCTAGAAACAAGATTAGAGGAAGTACAAAAGTGAGTGAAATATCAGCAGCAAGTTGTGAAGTGGACCACACAGTAATTCACACACCATTCAGTCTCCTTGATACCTTTCCTGCTCACAACGTAACCACCATCATGATTATCATCATCATCATCCAGACCCTATTTCCCACCTTAAGAGTCAAGCAGTGAGATAAGGTCCCGAGAGCCAGGAAAACTTAATAGAATGACACACAAGCAGGTCTGGTGTAACCATCTATCATTTTCCAGCCGCCACATCTGGATGATGATGGTATGGAGGTAGACGAGAGTGAAGTTCGTGTGGAGGTGCCGGCAAACTGGGGTAATAGTGTACCATCAACCCTTCTTCAGTCCATTAATTCGTGCTTGCGAGAAATAACCAGGGTGTACCACTTTGCTGACCAACTCCTTGCTCATCCACACAGGTAATAATTTAGTCATAATAACTCCATGACAATGATACCCATGTTGTGTTCTTCTATCCACTACAGTATATTTATTCAGTTTTAAAGAGGCCACTTTCAGTGAAGGGGTAATTGCAAATGTTTTTAATTCCTTTAGTCAGAGAGACCCTTCATGGATATAAACTTGTTGAGACATAGTAGAATAAAATATATGGGATGACATTGGGTTGAAGTCAGTGGCCATAATCATTGTATGATTATTATTTATAGTCTTTTATGTGCTAATTTGTTGTATGATTATTATTTATAGTCTTTTATGTGCTAATTTCTATATTTTTTGCCTTTGGCTTTTTTAATATTGATGAGGTACACTTTGGGTTTATGTCAGGTAAAGGGGCCACTGATGAAGTATTCATTGTCTGACAGCTTCAGGGAAAATACATTGGAAAGAAGAGGGACCTGTACTTTGTTCTTGTTGATTCTGAGAAGTCCTTTGATAGTTCCTAGTTAGGTGGTGAAGTGGGCAGTGAGAAAGCCTGGGACTGAGGAGTAGCAGGTCAGAGTGGTTATGAAAATGTACTCTGTACAGGGGTGCATGCACCCATGTGAGAGTGAATGGAGATTTGAGTGATGAGTTTTTTGTGAATGTTGGCATGCATTAAAGGTCAGTCTTGAGCCCCATTTTGTTTATTATGGTACTTGAAGCTCTCTCACATGACCTCAGAGCTGAATTCCCATGGGAGATGTTGTATGCTGATGGCTTAGTGTTGGTCGCAGGGAATGAGAGGGAGGCAGAGGAAAGATTTAGGAACTGGAGAGATGGAATGGGGTATAAGTGATTGAGAGTAAATGTGGATAAACCAATAGTGACGATATTTAAGGCTGGTGGCAGTACAGTACATTCAAAACAGAGAGTGTGTGGCCATGTGCAGTTTATCACAAGGGTGTGGAAAGTAACTCCATCTTGTGCAGTGTGGGTGTTAAGTGGGTGCACAAGAGGTGAAGCGGTATTAATGGTAGACTGCAAAATAATGCCGATCCCCCCCCCTCTGACTCTGGGCAAAGGCTTCAGGATCTATCTCAAGTCCCAGTAGTCCTCCTGCACACCTCCACATGTCACCACTTCAGCACTGACACCCACCATCCATATTGAATACATACTAGGGCTGTTTCATACAGGACTGGTGTACTGGTATTAGCAGGGGTATTTTTACGACGTGTTTACAGGTCTTCTGGTAGATCAGTTAAGTTTGCTTTTATGAAATCCAAATCCTTAAACTGTTCCTTGCCCCATCTGGAATTCAATCCTGGGTCCATAGGATTGCAGGTCACCTCTCTACCAATTCAGCCACTGCTTCCCCCGATATGTTGGGGAGAGTGTGCAGAGATTGAGAGGTGGAAAAGGATTGATTTTGCTGGAGAGTCTCTTGAGTGTGTGCAGGAATTAAGTTTTTTTTTTAGGGACATGTTATGTGCTGGAGGTGGGGCAGCAGTGAACTCTGTGGCAAGGGTAAGTAGTGGTTGGAGGAAGTTCATGGAGCTGTTGCCTCTCCTTTATGCTAAGGCAGGGGTGGCCAACCTTTTATATACCATGCACCATACGTCAACTTTTTAACATACGGTTTCATATGCGCCGTAAATCTCTTGTAACCCCTCCCCCCCATCTATTTCTTGTAGAAATTATATATATATAATTTTTTACATGATAAAGATATTAAGTAAAAAACATAAAAACAATATTTGATAAAGCTGATCAACTTTACGTACTTTAATGAGACTTTTGAGGTTGTTTTGATTTCGCCAGTTTTTCAATGTTTGGAGTTAAATTTGTCACTGAGAGCAGCAGTGTATTCTTCAAATTTGAATCAGTCAGTCATGACCTCGTTTTGCTTTTAATCAGTTTCATGGCTGAAAATGCTTGTTCACATCTATATGTCGTTCCAAAACGACATATAAAACTCTGGGCAAATTTTCTTAGTTCTGGGAAATTTTCACAGGGTAATAATCGCCAGAACTTGATCATGTCAGAGGCATTTGGGACCGAGAAAAGCTCATGAAATTTCATTTTCAGTGATGAATTTGTTTTCAAGTCAATAAGTTCCATTTGTATGTTACTTGGCATCTTCATTATTTTTTGTTCACTAAATGAAAATGGGTTTATAAAAGCTAGTACAGTATGCAGTCTTCTTCTTTAGCAAAATCATGAAAACGACTTTCAAGTGACTCTTGCAATAACTTGATTTTTTCTGTATATTTTGCCAAATTTCCATTATCAGCAGCACATTCACTCTGTTCTTTTAAGTGTGGAAATTGGCTCAAATCCTCATTTTCCAACTGGGAGATGAACAGTTTCAACTTCATCTTGAATGCATTGATGTCATTTACTAAGCTTGGAAACAATTTGCTCTTGCCCTTCAGTTTCAAATTTAGATCATTGAGATGGCTGGTAACATCAACTAAAAATGCCAAATCAAATAGCCAGTTGTTATCACATAAAAGGGCTCTTTCCTTGGGTAGCTCATTTTTCTCTTCAAGAAAGTCATGAACAGTATTTTTCAGTTTCCAAAACCTATTCAGCACCTGTCCTTTAGAAAGCCAGCGCACCTCACAATGAAGGACAAGGTCACCATATTCCAAATCCAACATTTCACAATATTTTCTGAATTCTCATCCGTTTAATGCTCTTGCTCTAATTTTATTCGCACATTTCACAACTGGTAACATAACATGCTGCAAATTTAGTGAGACTGGATGGGAAGGATATGGAGAATGTGAGTGCATTTAAGTATTTGGGTAGTGTGATGAGTAAGGATGGAAGTCTGGAGGGTGAAGTGCTCGAAAGGGTGCAGCAGGGAAGGAAGGTTGTTGGTTCGTTGAAAGCAGTGATAAGAAACAGGGAGGTGAGCATGGAAGTGAAAAAGTTGTTACATGACAGTATTGTGATACCAACTGTAACATATGGAAGTGAAGCTTGGACCAGTCACATGGAGAGACAGACTAACAAATGAAGAAGTGAAGGAGCGTTGTTGTGTGGTTGTGGACGTGATAGGAAGCATTAGGAGAAACACGTTAAGGTGGTTTGGGCATGTGGAGAGGATGGAGAGTGAAAGACTGACGAGGAGAGTGTATGTGAGTGAGGTGGAGGGGGCGAGAAGGAGGGGGAGGCCGAGGATGAGATGTAGGGATGGAGTGGAGAGGTATATGAGAGAGGGCGGTGTGAGTTGGGAGCGGGGTAGTGAAATGGCGGGGGACAGAGCGACATGGAGGCGATTCGTTTGTGGCCACCCCATGCAGGATTGAGGCGTCTGGCAATAGACAGATAGACAGAAATTTAAAGTTTTTCCACACAGTGACGCTTGGTGTATAATGCAGTGATATTTTAGAAGAGGACGATTTAAAAAGTTCTCAAGCAAAGTGGTAGTCCCAGCAACTCTACCGATCATTGACGGGGCTCCGTCAGTACACATACTGATGAGTTTACTAGAATCTATTTGTAAATTTTCCAGGCATGATTTTACTTTGTCAGATATGTCTGATCCTATTGTTTTTTCATGAAGCGACTCGAGACTGAGAAGTTCTTCAAAGACACTGAAATTATCATCAATTCCTCGTATAAATATGCTTAACTGGGCTACATCACATATGTCAGTTGATTCGTCCAATGCTAATGAATAGAAAGTAAAAGAATGGACAAGGTCTTTCAATTGCCGAGACACATCATGAGAGAGTTCCTCGGTATGTCTCGTAACAGTCTGCTTTAACAGAGCAATTTCATCTGCTTTCCTTTCAATACTTTTATCACCAAGATTTCTTGCAAATATCTGGAGACAAGGCTTAACAATTTCTTTTCCGTCAGAGAAAGCTTTCTTTTTTTTTGGCCAGCGCTAAAGCAATTTCATAGGAGCCTTCTGTCATCGCCAAACTTTCACAACTTTTTTTAGTAAATACATTTTATCTTCTGATTTCTTCCTTTTTCTTAGTCACATATTCTTTCCGTAATTCAGACCCAAGCACGAGCTTCAGTTTTCCTTCAATTTCAGTCTGATGCTGTGTTTTATAGTGTCTGTTAAGATCATGTCTTCTATTCTGTGAAAGAGTGTTTTCACACACAATGCACAATGGTTTTCCTGACGGACTCGCTATAAGTAACAACTCATTTTCCCACTGTTCATTGAATTCGCGCTTACTGTCACTTTCTGCCTTTCTTTTGCTCATTTTCTTTTGCACTGTGAGTCTGTGATGGGTAACTGAAATATAAAAACATGGCTTAATTTTTGAAAAGTACAATACTGCAAATGTTCGCAAACGAAAAACAGAGCACAATTTTGTACCGTACCGGACCGAGCCTCAGTTGTAAACTGGCAAAAACGGTGGTGACTCACTGCTTGGACAGATGCCTGGCACCTCACGGTCACACAAGTATGATATGTGTATTGAACAGTTACGGGACGATTGCAGTACGAAATTTCATCTTTCCTAGTTGATTAATTAAGCATATTTTTAACTGAAAGCAGATTAATATGAAGGAAGATAACATTCGCTAAAAAGGATGTGCACGAAATAAGAAAATCACTAAAAATAATGAGTAGGCTTACTTTATTATTATCACGGGATGCAATGCGCCACTTCTAATCATGCAATGCGCCATGTTTGGCGCATGCGCCATAGGTTGGCCACCCCTGTGCTAAGGGGTCCTTGTATGCATCATGCATTAGTAGTATAATGTTGTATAGTAGTGAGACCTGCACAGTAAAGGAAGAGGATACTTGTCAACTCAAATAGAGAAATTATGATTAAATGGATATGTAGTGCATCCTTGAATGAGAGGCCTGGGGGAGTAAGGACTGAGAATGAAGAACTGAGTAGAAGAATGGGACTTCAATTGTATTAGTGTTGTGATGAGGAGAGGTAGATTGAGATGGTTTGGCTATATTGAGAGGATGGAGGATGACAACTGGGTGTGGAGGATGTGTTAATGTTGAGGGTAGGGTTATGGGAGGCGGTAGCTCGATCGGTAGAGAGTTGGCTTGCAGTCCCGAAGGACCCAGGTTCGAATCCTCGCTGAGGCAGGGAACAGTTTAAGGATTTGAATTTCATTAAATCAGGCTTTACTGATCTACCAGAAGACCCGCCGACATGTCGTAAAAATAACCCCGCTAATACCAATACACCAGTCCTGTATGAGACAACCCTAGCATGTATTCAATATGGACGGTGGGTGTTAGCGCCGAAGTGGTGACATGTAGAGGTTAGGAGGACGGCTGGGCCTTGATAGCAGGCTGTAAAGCCTATGCCCAGAAGTCGGACACATAAAAAAAAAAATAAATAAAAATAAAAAAAAAACGGACCTGGAATGAGGTCATGAGTGTTACCTCAGGGATAAGGGACTGAATAGGGAGGCTGCCAGTGATCAAGCAGTGTGAAGAGCTACCATTAGGTGACCAAGGCTGATGCATGCAAGCATGTTGGAGTCCTTATAAACAGAATGAAGGAAGCTTTGTTTTTAAAATGAAATGAAATTTACAAAGTTTAATTTGTAGTTCTTTGAGGAATCAGTGTATGCTTTGTTTTTTCAAGTTTGAAGTAAAAAAGCAGCCAGTGTCGTATTACTTCCTTTGGGGTATATGGCCCTGAAGCTAGGCTGCGGTAATCTGAAACACCAGTGTATGCCCCTTATAGCATTCACTTGATAAAACAGAAAAAGTCACTTCAAGGTGATTTGAACAGTTATCTTGAGTTCAGTAAACTTCTTCTCATTCCCATGCACAAGAGTGACAGTTCCTTCACCTTAAATGTGTGGACTGAGTAGCTTAGCCCCAAGTTCCAGTGCTGCTGATGGGATAACACAGGTTTGGATGGATGGATGCACAGGACTCTGACGATGATAATATTTCTTCTTTTCTTGCAGATGGCTTCCTGGATCAAAGCAATTCCAGCTTCCCAAGAACCCCCACGACCCATACCCACAGCTGTACCTGATCCTTGAACGTGGGGACCTAATTGGGAGTGTGGCTGCCCTTCTGGGGGTGGGGGGCATAGTGCAGGGGGGTGCAGTGGTTGAGGGGGTTAAGACATTGTTGGAGGCATTCTTGGAGGAAGCTCATGGGATCACCTTCTTAGCCACTCATCCTCACCACACGTCCATAATTATTAGAAGTCTGATACAGGTGAATTTCTCTCTCTCTCTCTCTCTCTCTCTCTCTCTCTCTCTCTCTCTCTCTCTCTCTCTCTCTCTCTCTCTCTCTAATATCCACAATCATCAGAAGTCCTAAATGCAGGAAGTAAATTGTCTGTATTGTATTTATTTTCAGTTAATGACATCCATAATTATCAGATATCTAATACAAGTAAATTGTACGGTTTTTAATGACATCCACAATTTTCAGAAATCTAATACAAGTAAATTGTCTCTTTTTAAGTTTATTCTCAGTTAGTTTAGTACACCTGTACAGACAAACCCTAATTTATTATACCCTTTAGATGCAGCATCCCTGAATAGTGATGGGGGTAGAAATACAATCCTACCCCACCTTCGTAGGCCTACCTCTGGTTTTGCAATGAGTTTTTATTTTTTTTTACCTATTTTGATTTTGTTTTACACTTAAATTTTACGTTTAGGTTGATTTATAAACTGTTTTTAGACACTGATTAATGTGTTTTAGTCATAGGTGGAGTGAACAGTCATTTGGGGTACGGATTCTCGCCCATCAGGTGAGGTATAAAACATTGTGGACAACTAGGCAACTCAGCAAAGATATTTCGTGTTTGACCATTGAACTGTCACCTAATGTATCGTGGAATACAGAATAATATTTTAAAATGAATATTGATAAGTATGAAAACCATCCATCCATCCATCATCCAAGCCTATTTTGTAGGAACCCGGGTCTAGGCAAGTTGGTCTTTACATTTAAGATGAGAGAACCAGCCTCACTCATCCCTGCGTGGCATTACATGAGCAATAAGCCCCAACCACCCTTTGGATATAAACCTACACAGGCGCAACCCAATTGGAGCACCTTAATTACCCACTAAACCACAAGGCACTATAATTTGGTTATATGGTTACCACCCAGCATAGTAAATGGTTTCTTGGTGTACAGGAAACCATTTGGCTTGTCACTCAGTGTAGAGTTACCCATAGGCAGAAGGAAGAGGAAGAAATGAAGGGAAGAAAGACAGAAGTGGGAGTGTAAATTCACCCATAGGCAGGAACGAGTGAAGGAAAGAAAGACAGAAGCGGAAGGATGGAAGAGAGGAAAGGGCAGACACCCAGAGCAGCACTACATCGAGTGAGTGGATAGTGAGCGCCCCCACCTACCACCTTAGAGAGTAAATATTTCATGCATTGATGAAAACTGTGGCATCGATAAATCATGTATTTACATTCAGGCTGTTCAAGGAAAAACACTTAAAAAATACCATCCATCCATCCATCATCCGATCCTGCGTTGCCCCATGAGGAGCGTAGGAGCCCGGGGCTAGGCGAGTTGGCCCTGACATTTAAGATGAGAGTAAAAGAATTAATAAGTAAATGTTGGAAAATAAGAAAGAAGAAAATAAAGAATCTCAGCAATCAGAACAGTAGCTAAAATGGCATAAATAGGGGCCGTTGAACAGGCTATCCCGGATGCATCATCGATAAATCATGTGTTTACATTTGGGTTGTTCAAGGGAAAACGCTTTGAAAATACGAAGAAATTTCTAAATAAATGTTGAAAAATAAGGGAGAAGAAGACAAAGGAGCTCAGTAACCAGAACAGTAACTAAATCAACATAAAGAGGGGCCTTTGAATGGGCTATCCTGATTGCATCATCGATCAATAAATCTTGTGTTTACGTTCTGGTTGTTCAAGGGAAAATACTTTGAAAATGCAAAGGAATTTCTAAATAAATGTTGGAAAATAAGAGAGAAGAAAATAAAGGAGCTCAGCAACCAGAACATTAACAAAAATGACACAAAGAGGGGACATTGAAAAGGCAATCCTGATCACACCATCGATCACATTCCCCGTCAAGAGAATTCCCTGTCAAAACATCAATGATTCTCCATCACAACAATTTGCACCTTGGACGATTCTGCATCATTCATACATTATTATGCATAACAGATGTTTATTTAATTGTCCTGGGACTGTCTGATGGTGGGATTGTATGCAGTGCTGCTTCATCTCCTCTACCGAGTTTGAGTGCGAGTCGGAGATTGCATTCTCCAGTGACCTTGACTGGGTACAAGCGAGACAGGCACTAGTTTTAGGCTTAGGTTAGTCTCTTTTACAGCTGTTAGGCCATTCAGATTGGCTTTAAACTTTTTTTTGGACCCATTTGAGTGGGTTTAAGACTTGTTTGGGGGGGAAACCCAAGGCTCAAAAACGCATCCCTATACTTTACATGTTAAATCGTCCCCGAGATACAGTACCCCGCCTAGCAATGGGTTTTTACTTAACCAGTTGCATGTTGAAACCAGGGTGTGCCTGTAATTGCCAGAAATCTAATACAGATGAGTTGTCTCTTTGCAATTTATTTCCATTTATAGTGTATAGTACTTGAATCTACATTTTAAAAATTCATGGTAGATATTTAGTACACACATAACTATTTATGAAGCTTCACTGGTGTCCTCTGTGCTAAGACAGTTAATGGATCTTTGCTGGCTGATTCAGAGTTTTGTGGATGTGTACGACCACCATGGTCTGAAAATAAGATGGGAGTAAAGAGATGGGTGTTGATGGGGGGGTTATGGTAATGTAGAGTGTGATATGGAGGGCAACTCAGTGGCCCGATCATTTTAGTGCTGGCCTCACATTTGGAGGACGCTCCGAATGGAGGGTTATAGTTGCACTGACTGCCAAAGTTTTTGGGATGGACACTCTCAACCTAGTGCCATGTCTTGAACATAATCAGTTGATGACCTACACCATACCACTGTCTCCCTCAGCTGCCTCCTGTTTCACTGCCTGTGCCTTGTATCTGGCCCCCCCCCTTCTCCTTACCCTGCTATTTAGTGTGATATGCTGATAAATGAACATGAACTGAATTGCTGAGAGATATGAAGTACCTTTGTGCAGTTACAGAGAATAGAGGCAGGTGTGTGAAGGAATTGGAGAGTAAGTGTTTAAAGTAATGATAGGAATTGGTTCTTCAAAGACCTTGGTGTGAAACAAGAGATTTGAGTGTAAAGGCTGCAAGATAGCTGCATGAAGGTGTGTTTGTGTTCACATTAGCTCATGAGTTCAAGACTTGGTATTGACATGAGTTTGATAGCTTGTCAATGAAAGCAGCAGGAATGGGACTAGAGACTGTTAAAATGTCAGTGCAGGGGGTGTAAGTTGGATAGGATATGAAGTGTCTCTAGAGATGTAAGTAGGAAATCAGTTGATGAAATGTAGGCGAAATCTGTGTACTGTAGATGGCCCAGTGATATTGGAAATAGATATGAATACCATGATGGAATGTTTATATGTGAGTGAGAGTGAGGTTGGAGGAGGTTTGGAAGGCCAGGGATAAGATGGTTGGATGTGGTATGGAAATAACCCTTTATCTGCAAAATATCTTCTTTGCATTACATTTTGGCTAATGTTGGATGACTACTTCAATCAAGAAAAGCCTGAGGCATCACAGCTGCTAAAAGCCAACTAAAGTCTTGGCAGAGAATAAAGAAACTTCATATTTTATTGTGGCTAACAACAGATGATTTTTATTCAGCTCATAGAAACTCATTGCAGCCAAAGGGTTAAGGAAGCAGAAGACATGTTTTTGGTGTTGTTGCTGTTGCTACAACCCCAGAAGTGAGATTTTCAAAGATACAGTAAAACCTCAATATAGTGGTCTTCAGTAGACCGGAATTCACTTTTATCGGAATCAAGGAGCTATCGGACTAAATTCTTAAACATCAAAGAAAGTCTGATAAAGCTAGAAGCAGTCCAGACTGCCCAACCATTGCAGCTATGTTCACCACAATAAGGTAAATAAAAGACATGTCTATCAGTGTACAGTACATTATTATTATATACAGTATATACTATTGTACCATTTCATTATTGTAGTGAATGTATAATACAGTCCAGTAATGTAATGGTAGTGAAAACAGTTTAAAAACCATTGGTGCAATCTGGACTAATATTTGACGCATCGTAATACAGTATGTCTGGGTTAGCAGAAGGAAGTCCAGATGTTACTTTTTTTCGGAATGGTTTGGGCACTAATTATTCTGTTATAGTGAGGTTTTACCGTACTTATGATTGATTCCCTGTTGTAACTTAGATTTGTTTCTTCAGGAAGAACTAAAGACATGACAAGACTGTTTTTTTCTTTGTTTGTCCTTCTAAATGAAACAGGTAACAGCTATGACAGTTTTCTTCTCATAACCAGGACTTGTACGTGGTGAAAGAAGGAAAAATGGAAATATTTTGCTTATTGTCATTCCTACAATGAGCAAGTAATGAGTTACAACAGGGAATTCATCGTAAATACTTTTGAGAATCTCAACTCTGGTTTGTCTGGATGTAAACCCATATGTATGGAGGTATAGAAAATAAGGATTGTACCATTTTTGTAACTTGGCACTGATAATCACCAGATTATCAGTATATTGTTAAATTTTGTTTCAGTTGGGTGAGGATGGCACTGAGGAAGGTGGAGAGGGTACAGCTCTGCATCTGGGTACACAAATGGTTTACACGTTCCAGGCCTTACAACAGCTGGATGGGCTGGCTCTTTTGGCTGCCTCACTAAACACAGACTATTCCCAAGCATGTGGACTTTTTAATGCACTCTCAGGCCTCATGGTGTCAGAAATTGGGCGGACTTCTATTACATCTCTTCTTAGTTTGGGTCACAACTTGGAAATTCTACTACCATACTTAAGACTGGGACCTGGAGATGACCAGGACAATGCCCCAACCCGTTTGGCATGCTATGGATACGCTGTTGACCTGGTGGCTATGGTGGTAAAGTTCTCAGAAAATGTGGAGGTGTTGGAAAAATTTGCCCCAAGAATACTGGAAGTAGTAGAATATGAGGAGGCCAGAGAGGGAACTAAAGGGGATGAGCATGCCCGACTGGCTGAACTGGTACCCTGGGTATCCATTGCCAGACCTGCTGAGAATTTCACTTATCACAATCTAGCCAATCTCTCAAACAGTTTGAAAGAACAGCTAGAGAAGATTGACAAGTTTTCTGGTGAACTGGTGACCCATCTTCGTATTATTCAGTACCTCACTGTTCCTCGTCGCCCTGTCTCTGACCTCACTCCACATGATCACAATGGAGAATTAATTGAAGAGTTGAAATACAAATATGCCACTGTACAACTTTTCTCTGCTGACTGCCATACTCATCTCTCCAATCTGCTGTCACGTCTGTGTGCCATGTACTCCCAACCTGCTGTTCATGCATCCAGCCTCACATGCTCAGAGGGTGCTGTGCTGCTGGCTGTGCTGCACCCAGCATTGATTGTGCTTAGTAATATCCTAACTTATGTCATCCAAGCCCGTAACACCAGTTTTAAAGATCTAAGTGCAGTGGGGCCTTTGGTGGAGACATATTTGCTACTACATGCCTTCCCTCCTGGCAGCCAGCACCACCCTAAGGCACAGCAGCTACAGCGGTTGGTCATCTCCATCCTGCTGGTGTACACACAGCCTCACTCAGACACTGAGGCTGATGATGACCTTGCCAAGAGTCTTTGGACTAAAATGATGGCTGAGGTGATGTATTGTAATTTCATTGTTTGGGGAAGAGTGATGATAATGTTTTTGATAAGCAGTGTACAGTTTTACTGTAGTCATACCCAAATACACATAGTGGGTTTAATATGTGTCTTGTCTTTAAATTGTTAGTATACATTTTGATCAAATATAAGTGCATTATAATATTTTAACATGTAAACTACAGATCTTATTGATGGTAATATTTTAATATTGTGTGCAGTATAATTAATGCAGTACTGCTCATTTTGATTATTTAGCAGTATGCTGTGGTTGGTTTGGTATGGAAGAGTATTGTGCTCTTTGCAGGTGTTGAAACACTTGATGATGGGACCACACAGCTTCTTAGGGGTGATTAACCTGGTGATAGAGTTATTACCAGTGCCGCTGCCTCTGCAAACTCGGGTGGCACTGAGCAGCGAGGAGGAGGCCCAGGTGGTGGCACTGAGGCAGGCATGGAGTGCCCACCTCTACCTCCTTGCTCCCAACTTACATGAGATCATCCTTCGTCTAGGCATCACCAGCTGCCCACAGCTGATGCATCTCTTGCGCCGCCTGTGTGTGGCCCTGGCAGATCTCTCAGCAGCCATGGCTCTGATGGTGGCAAGGGCAGCCCTGGACCTGGTGCTGCAGGCCCACAAACTGGACCAGCGGGCTTGTGGGGAGGATTTTGGTCCTTGTTCACTTCAGACAGCTAGAGTACTGGGCATGCTGGCTACACTAGTGTCCCATGCCCCCACCAAGGCTGCTGTGCTGCACCTGCTTCGTGGCCACACCACTGCTTCCACCCCTGCCACACCTCGAGCTGAGGAGAAGTATTCTGGGCTGGTGCCCCTTTGGTGCCGTATTCTCAATGTTGCCGCCAGTGGGTCCCAAGGCCACATGCAAGCACAGGATTGCTTAGTGTCTATTATACAGTACCTGTGTGATCATGAGAATGCCATGCATGTATACCAGGACCCAGGTGCCCCAGAATCTACCACCCCTGGCCCCAGTAGCAGCAGCAGCTTGAGTGGGGTACCAAATAAAGATGTGTTAATCCCCATGGTGGATGCCCTGGTGGACCACCTACGTAACCTCCACACGCCACACCAGTCACTCCAGCAGGTCCTTCGTGCCCTCATCCACCTCACTGAACATGACTATGGCTTCTATCACATCAAGAGGTATTGTGCACATTATCTTGTATAACATCTGACCAGAGTTACCCTATCGTACTGTTGTAAAAACACCTTTGAGGATAAGCCTTGGAGAGTGTTTTCTTCTAAAGCAATTTTTATATCTTAATAGCCAAGTCTAGAATAAAGTTTCTGTTTCATTTAGGGTTTGTCCTTTTTTTCTTTCTTAAGATTACATGGAATAAAATTCAGCTTGAGGATGGTGATGGGAATATGAATTGTTTTGGAGAGTATTTCAGTTCATCCTGTATTCTTTTATTCTAGCATGTTGGGAGAAGAAGAAAGTTTATCTGGTCATGTGATCATATTTTAGCATGCGGAAGGAGAAAGATTGACTATCATCTTATCCAGTTTCTTCAGTGTGGTTTGATTCAAAAGGAAGTAAGGCTGATCATCTCATACTTTTGTTTTTTATTTCAGCGTGATGGAGAAAAAGAAAGCCTGCTTGATTAGCCTCTTCAAACGCCTCAGTACCGGCTTCAGGAAGGAGCTGACTGAACACCTGACATCACTACAGGGTGCGCTAGAATTCTGTCAGTTGTTGATATCCACTGAGGAACCGATGAACAGGGTGTTGGTTGTCTCACCTGCGGAGCTGGCAAATTATTTAGGGTGGAAGCCGGGGGGGTATGAAATGCAGTTCTCAAAGTACACTCAGGATAAGAAGGATGTGGGGAAGAAGGATGAGAGGAAGGAAGTGGGAAGAAAAGATGATAAGGAGAGAAAAGATGTGATGGTGAAGAGGGAGGAGAAAGATAAGGAAGTCAAAGGTGTTCAAGAAAAGGAGGCAATGAAGAAAGATGAGAAGGAAGTCAAGTCTCAGGATAAGAAAGATGAGAAGGAAGAATCATTGGAAGATAAGAAGGAGGAGGAGAAGGCAACAGTTGCAGAGGAGACACAAGAAGATAGAAACACTGAGATAAAAGAAGACACAACAGAAATAGAGACAGAGAGTGAGGTAAAACAAGAAAAAGCTGAAGAATCAGAGAAAAAGGAGGAAGAGGTAAAGAAGGAGATAAAAAGGGAAGAACAAAGGAAGGAGGAGCCAAAGAGAGAGGAAGAGGTTCAAGAAAGAATACACCCACTGAAGCTATTGGAAAAGCAAGTTATAGTGAGTATGACACTTCCTTAAGGCCACCTCATTTCTGGAAATAATATGGAAACAGTTTTCACAGTATTGGTGTGGGACTCTTCTTATTTTATTTGCATTCCCATAGAGGTCAAAGAGAGGTTGTTCTTTTTCTCCACCTTACCTTATGAGAATGCTGTAGAAGTATTGATGACACTTTCCATATACTGTAAGCTGTAGGGTATTGGAAATAGCTTGATGATAATTTTTTATATAGGAAAATATTTACATAATCATTTGACCTTCATGATGGTGATGATGATGATTGTCTCTTACCATTACAGGCAGAGGGGTGTGAGGAGGAAGTGATGGAGAGTCTTTATGATGACATCTCACAGCTGATCAGTGTTTTAGATCAGGCTTGCCCATCAGAAATCAAAGGTAAGCTCATATCACTGTCCTGCAGATCACTTTTCTTAGCCCATTTATCTTACTTGACACCCTCTACCAAGGAAGTAGTTGCCTTCATGCAGTGGCACCAACATAACTGGGCAGTCACATGTAGTATATCGAACTACAAGGTGAGATCCACAAAGGTGTTCGCATGAAATCTTGCACCAGTTCATGTCTCTTGCAAGTGACCAACACATCACACTGTTAGGTGATGTATCCTCATTGTCAGCAATCATCACTTTAATCCAGTGTTAATGTTTAGTGTCAGACTTGGAGATTTGTTACACTGAATCAGTTAACATGGATTCACTCATTATTTCAGTACAAATATTCAGCTTTCTTCAAGTGCTTGTTTATCATAATTTTATATTTACTGTCTTGATCAGATTTGTATCCCAATATCTCCAGATCACATGGAGTGGGGAGGTCAAGGGAAAGGTTCTTTGATCTCATCGGGAAATGATTAAGAAAGAAGACCTCAGGTACAGTCCCCCTCCTCTGCCATAGAAGTAATAGGCTGCTTGCATCACAAGTATTGCATGATGGAGTAGCTTCATTTCTATGTCATTTCAAAGTAGGGTGGTTTCTGGCCTGTACCAGTTAGTCACCATTTATGACATTCAGGGAATAACTAAATGATAATCCTTTTTCTAAAGTCCCCAGGGAAATACGAGAATGACATATGAGTAAAAAGTGGATGGTATTTCTTCTTCCTAGTCCCCAGGGAAGTACAAGAATGATATGCAAGTGATAAATGGATGGTATTCTTTCTTTCCAATCCCCAGGGAAGTACAAGAGTGCCTTTGTTATATAGAAAGTTAGATACTCACCCCATTTTTGTCTCACTTCCATTTATTTATACTGTACATTTCAGAAATGACTGAACCCAATGGACCAGAAGTGGAGAGTCTTCAGTCTCTCTTTTCTTCAAGAGTTGTGTGGACAGTTCCTGTGGCAGATGAAGATATTCCATCATATTGGCTAGTCCCTCCTGTTTATGAGGAGGCAGATCATGCAGAAATGGTAAGATTTTGTTTGTGTGTAGATGTATTTACCTATTTGTATTTACCTATTTGTAGTGTACAGGAATTGAGCTAAGCTCGTGTTGTCCCGTCTCCATATCTACATTCATCTACTCTAATTTTAAATACATGAATGTTTTTCGCCTGCACCACCTCTTCATCTAAGTCATTTCAAATACTTATGCTTCTGTTTGGGAAACTGACCCTTTTGAGATCATTAAGACATCTAATTTTCCTCAACTTGAAGCCATGACCTCTTGTTCTTCCATCATCCAGCACAAAAAGATCCTCTCTATCCACCCTTTCCGATTTTCTTACATTTCTAAATATCGTGATCAAGTCACCTCTTTCCCTTCTCTCGCACAGTGTTGGTAACTTCAGTTTTTCCAATCTCTCCTCATAGGTGAGTTCTCTTAAACGTGGTATCATCTTCGTTGCCATCCGTTGAACCCTTTCTAGTTTATCAATATGCTTCTTCAAATGAGGTGACCATACCACCGCCGCATACTCTAGTCTTGGTCTTATCATGGTCACTATCAACTCCCTCAACATTTCCTCATCCATATAATTAAAAGCCACTCTCATGTTGGTCAGTAATCCATAAGTTCCCCCAATAATTTTGTTTATATGCTTTTCTGGTGACAAGTCATCCCGAATAATCACTCCCAAGTCTTACTCATCCTTTCTTTTACTAATCATCTCATTGCCCATTTTATATGTCCAGTGTGGTCTTCTTTCACTTATACCCATTTCTAATACATGACACTTCTTGGCATTAAAGTCCATTTTCTAAGTCTGGCTCCAGCTGTGTAGTTTGTCCAAGTCCTCTTGCAGTTCTTAACAACTATCAGTACATTTAATATGTTTCATAATTTTAGCATCATCTGCAAACATACTCATGTAACTATTCAAACCCTCTGGCGAATCATTTACATATATCAGAAACATTACTGGGGCCAGGACAGAGCCCTGGGGTACTCCACTAGTCACATTTCTCCATTGTGAAACTCTGTCTCTTATTACTGTTCTCATCTGCCTTCCTGTCAAATAATCTCCCATCCATTTTAATAGTTTCCCATGCACCCCTCCAAAGGTCCTCAACTTCCACAATAGTCTCTTATAGGGCACTCTGTCAAATGCTTTCTTAAGATCCAGATAGACACAGTCCGCCCATCCCTCTCTCTCCTGTACGACATCTGTTACCCTACTGTAGAAACTTAATAGGTTAGTAACACATGATCTTCCTTCCCTAAAACCAAATTGTCTTGGTGTTATCACTTCATTTTCTTCTAAATACTTTATCCATCTTTTTCTAATAACTTTCTCACGGATTTTACAAACAATACTAGTAAGTGACACAGGTCTATAATTAAGTGGATCCTCCCTATCTCCTCCCTTAAAGATTGGTACAATACTTGTTCTTTTCCAATCTTTAGGTAACTGTCCATTTTCAAGCGAGGTCTTGATGATAACATAAACTGGCCACACTAACTGGTCGGCACATTCCTTCAGGATCCATCCAGCCACACCATCTGGTCCCATTGCTTTTCTCACATCCAAATCCTTCATCAGCTGTAGCACCTCATTCATGTCAACTGTAATTTCAGCCATTCTCATCAGCCTGGGTTCCATTTCAGGCTCCCTAAATTCGTCTTCCAATACATAAACTGACTGCAGCTTGTTGTTCATTATTTCACACAAGTCTTCCTCTCTTTCATATGTTTCATCTCCATCCCTCAGTCGTATTATACTGTCCTTAACTTTCATTTTGCCATTTACAAACCTATAAAATAGTTTCGGCTCTTTTTTACAGTTAGATACAATATCTTTTTCGTATTTCCTTTCCTCTTCTCTCCGTACCCTTACATATTCATTTCTAACCTGCTTGTACTCCTCCCAAGCCCTTTCACTATACCTTCTTTTCACTTTATTCCATGCTTTTTTTCTTGCCTCTTGTGCCATCCTACATCTGTTGTTAAACCATTCTTTCTTCCTTTCCATAGCTGCAGAAAATTTTGGGACATACAGTAGGCGCGGAAAGTGTTGACGCCATCTTGAAAAAAGAAAACATTCTTGTGGTTAGCAAGGAGAAACAAATATATTAACACTCACCATTGAATTTAGTATTTACTGGCATTCCCCTTCACCTTTATTATCTTCTTAAGGTGTCTGGGGAGACTGATGGCGTAGTTTTGCAGAACAGACGGACTAAAACTGCTCCATAGCTGCAGCCTCAAGTTTAGGCAAAGATGATGTGTCCATACTACGCAGCTGCCGCTTCATGTGCGCCCATAAATTCTCAATGGGATTGATATCTGGGCTGTTTCCGGGCCAGTCTCGAATAAAGGGAACCTCACAGTTTGTTAGCCACTGTTTCACTGACTTTGCAACATGTGCAGGGGCAGAATCTTGCATAAATACTCTTGCCTTGGTTTTATCAAAAGAGTCACTTAAAACATCACATAAGAGCTCCAAATAATTGTTCTGGTTCACTTTTTCATTTGCAGGTAGAATTACCAACCTACCAACACCATAATATGTAAAGCAGCCCCAAGCCATGAGTGAGGCTGGGTATTTAACAAACTTGGAAGTGTACTTAGGATCCAGGGGGTCACTGCCTGGTTTGCAGTACACTCGTGATGAAGGGGTACCAGTGACAGTAAATGTTGACTCATCACTCTAAAGCACAGTTTTCCTTTGCTCCTCACTCCAGGCAAGATATTTCTTACAAAAATTTACTCTCTTTTTCTTCTGAAGTGCAGTTAGCAGTGATTCGTTACGAGCACAAAAACTCCTGTAGCCCAGATCGTCATGCAACAGCTGCTGCACACTTCTGACAGACACATCTGCCAGCAACTGTGGGCTCTTTTCTTTTAAATCCCGTGCTGTTAGCCTTGGATACTTGCTAACTTGCCTTGAGATCAGCTGACGGGTCCTGAAGGTTGTCTTACGAGGTCTCCCAGGCTTGGGAAGTGGAGTGGGAGGAATGGCCTCCCCACTGTCCTTGAACCGCTTCACCAGTCTCTGCACTGTCCTCAGTCTAACACCATCTGATTTGCAATAAATGGGAGTTTGTGGCCAGCTTTGTATAAAGTAATCACTTCCACACATTTGTCCTTGCTTGTGGTTACTTTAGGCATGATGAGAATGTGGTAGGTAACCAAATAACTGTGTTATTTGAGTCAAAACATGCCCTCGTGGTGCATCACACACAGAGACAATCCTCCTCCTGTGGCTGCCGAAACATTACTGAGCCTGCTCCTGTGGTGCCAAACCTATCAAGCAGGGTTGCCAGCTCCCGTTGAAAAAAGCGTCAGCTCATTTCGCATCACAGGGGAGGGTAGTATTGCCCCTACTTCACTTAACGCAAAAAAGACTGATGTCGGCAAAAAAACGTCAATACTTTCCGCGCCTACTGTACTTAGTAACTCCTGTTTTATATACTTCTAACAAAAACTCATATTTCTCATCAACATTTGTGATCATATTCATTTTACTCCATTCTACATTTTGGAAAAAGTTCCTCGGGGAAGCAAAGTCTGCCTTCCCATAATTGTATCTATTTTCTCTGTGTTTTTCATCTCTTTCTCCTTCCCTCACTCCTACCACATCCATCTCAATTACCAGATGATCACTTTTACCAAAGGGGCAATGGTAGGTTATGTTTTTCACATCATTTGGGTCCTTTGTGAATACTAGGTCGAGCCTGGATGGTTCATCAACACCCCTAATTCTTGTGTTTTCTTTGATCATCTGGGTTAACATGTTTTCCATCATCAATTCCAATAATTTATTTCCCCATGATTCCTCATTGTTCCCAGCATCCATACTTTCCCAATCAACTTCTCTACAGTTAAAATCTCCCATTAATATTATTCTATTTCTTCGTTCAATTAACATTTCTAGCCTAATAATGGATTCTCTTATTAACTGTTCATAATCTTCCTTTGTCCATGCCCTAGTTTTGGGGGGCATATAAAAAACTTACATCCATTTTTTCTCCATACCTGTCCTCTATTACAACTCCCAAAAGTTCAGCCTTGGTATTTTCAATTTCTATATTCTTTACTCTTAGGTCATTATGGGTTAATATCACTATACCTCCCCCAAATTTATCCTCTCTGTCCTTCCTCCAAATCTTATAATTGTTCCAGCCAAATAATTTTATATCGACATCTCGGGGCAATTTAGTCTCTACTAAGCAAACAATTCAGGTTTATTTTCATTTAAGTGGTCTCCAATTTCCCCTTTCTTAGATATTAATCCATCTACATTACTGAACATGATGCTCAGATTCGCTGCACTGTTTTTATCTTTACTCGTTCTTCTCTTTTTCATATTCATATCCATCCCCTTTGTTTCCTTCACATCTAGTTCTTCACATACCACTTCCTTGCTTTCTTATCCATCACTCTCCAAAAAAACGTTTTACATTCTTCCTCTGTCCTCCTGTCATTTTTTTCCTTTACTTCATCCTTCAAAGATTTTAAAACTTTTATTTCTTCTTCACTCAAGTCTTTTCTTACTGTAATATTTTCCATTCCTGCCTCTTTACTCAGTTTCCAGGTCACCTTAAGTATGTCATTTACTACACTTTCTGAACACATCTTAACTCGAATTGGTCTTGCTTCCCCTTTCTTATATATCCCTATCCTCCTTACTTCCTCAATTTCTTTTTCCCACTTGTTTCCTTCGGGATCGATCTTGTTCAGTATTTGCCTCACCTGATTTGAGTCTCTCTCGAGACTCACAGACCTAACTTTTTCTTCCTCCTCCCTGTTTCCAAATATTATCACACATCTGTTCCTTTCTACTGTTTCTCTCACTATTTTCTCTTTTTTCTTCAATATTTTTACTACATTTTCTTCCATTTTTTTCTTGTTCATTTCCCTTTCTTCCTGAATAATTTCCCTTAAGCTGACCACTTCTTTCTGTTCTTCTTCCACATGTGCCCACTTTGCCTTTTGCTCTTCTAACACACTACGTACCTTCTCTGTTTTGTTATTACTCTCTTCTAGTTTTCTCCTTAATTCAATATTTTCTCGTTTCAAATTCTCGATCTCCTGGTTCGCTGTCTCATTGGCCTGTATCAGACTCTGTATAGTATTTTCAGTATTTTCAGGCATGTCTCTTGATACTAGATCTTCCACTTTTCTTTTCTAGTCCACTAATTCTCATAATCAATGTTTTAACCAGATCCATTACATTTGTTTCACTGTCAAATCCTGGAAAATCCAGTTCCCCAATGTTTACATGGACGGCCATTTTTAAGGTCGGTTGCAGTACTAAACTGAACAGCTATTCCCAAAATTCCTATAAAAACATTCATGTATACTTACTGACAATAGTTGTTTACATTTTATTAGACTATAGTAAGTTGCAATACTTCAAATTTTGAACAAGACTGGAGACAAGACAATTCCTGAAAACTACTTAGGTTTGTTGAGAGGCGGTTTGAGACACGTCTTCACAGGGATGTAATTTCTTGGGGGGGCTAGGGGGCTAGGGGGGCTGTAGCCCTCCAATGTTTTCTGTATATTAATTAATCAGACCTTCACCTAAGGTTGAGGGCTTATAAGACTGAACTTGAAAATACAAAGGAAGAAAAATTTGGGGTAGTTCTGTTGAAAATTCAAACAATTCTATGTGTGTTTGATTGAATATTGCTAAATTTGATCCAAATTAATCATAAACTAAATCATAATACAGTAATCCCTCACTTATCCAGACGTGCAGTATCCCGACCTGTTCATTAACCAGATACTGGACCTTGGCTCTGTTAAACCATTATCCGAATTTACTTTTTTTTTTTTTCAAGGAAGAAGGAACCAAGGGCCATGGGCCCGCATACTGTTCCTTCCAAGAAAAAGTAAAAACAATACAAAAGAGAGCCAAATTCAAGATCCATTCATTTCGAGATGCCTGGACACACTGTGTTTGAAAGATTGGAGATCATAGGAAGCAGGGAATACAGACAGAGGGAGACAGTTCCAGAGTTGACCAGTTGTATAAATGAAGGACTGGGAGTAACGGTTAACTCTTGCATTAGAGAGTTGGACAGAAAAGGGATGAGAGTTTGTTGCTAGACGGGTACTACGTGCCCGTCGTAGAGGTGGAGGGATGCAAGCAGACAGTTCAGAGGAACAGTGACCATTGAAGTAGCGATAGAAGAGAGATAAAGA
>JAGKTI010010090.1:0-29272 GCA_018397915.1 Birgus latro
TAAAGAATGACTCAATGCTCCTTGTGATAATCTAACTACTGACTGCTAGTGTCAACTTCAATATAAGAAACAAAGGTTGCTGTACTAACTTAACCTTCTGGCACCAAGGGATCTTCGTGAGCTGGAATTAACCTGAATATATATATATATAAACTAAGTGAACCTTTCCGAAGGCATTGGCCATGCATGCAATTTGTAAGCCTTTTTCATCTGTTGATGGTGATTAACACTGATACTGACTGCCATTCAGCTCTAGTATCAACAGTGTCACCATCAAGCAGTTTGGGGTGAGTTTTTTAATAGCCATATTTCCTAACTAAAGCCAATAAATAATAATAGTTTTTAACTCCTTAAGCCACCATAAGGAGAATACTAGTGAATTTACAGGGCATTAACTAAAATTAAAATATATCTATGAATTCCCTGCAGAAGTGAAAAAGGTTATACAATTTTCTCCATGGTATAGTACTTATTCTAAGGTTAAATAACTTCTTGGTATAGGATCTATATAGTCTAAGTGGTGGATAGTGGAAAATTGTGTGTTGCCATGTGGCTCTTCAAATGACTATTCCTGGTAAAGCTCTGTGAGCAGGCAGGGCAGGAGAAGGGCTTTTCCCCTGTGTGGGTACGAATATGGTTGTTCAGCGTTCCTTTCTGGCCAAATCGTGATGGACAGTATGGACAAACAAAAGGCCTCTCTCCTGTGTGAGTCCGGAGGTGCATGGTCAAGTGGTCTTTTCTTGGTGTGGAGTAGGAGCAGTAAGAACAATGGTGAAGCTTAGGGGCGATGGGGATGAACGCCCCGCTCCCAACAACACCCCCTTCACTCTCCACTCTTGCCTGTAGAGGAGGTGGGGCTTTGTCACTAATAACCAGACCTTTATCACTCATCAATAGCTCATCATCCACCCTGCCTACTAGAGCTAGATCAACTGCACTTATTCCTTAACTCTCATATCCACCTTGCCTACAAGGACTATATCAAATGCACCTACTCTTTTAACACCTACCAAAAGCCTGTCATCCACCCTGCCTATAAGAGCTTGACCAATTGCTCTTATTTCTACTACAATATGCATCTAATGGTCACCATCATCATAAAGATATTAAGTTCCATCATCCAACTGACATTACAAAAGATTATCCGATGGGACTATTGAAGAGCTATAACAAAATACCACACTCTCCTTGCAGTTGCGCTTGACTCCCTGCACACATGTAATATATGCTTTAGTGAAGACTGTACAAAATATGCACATACAGTCCATTCACTTAATACCGTACATGAGTTTTGAAATGCCTAGAGCATGGAAGGGGGGGAGGAATTATATAACTGCTAGTGTGCGAGTTGCTTTTGAAAATGCAAAATCAGGGTAGCAAAGCGGGCCAAATCCAGTGTTGTGCCACACAGCACATCCTACCCTTGTAAAGCATGACCTATATCACTGTTACGAGCCATGGACATGAATAGTGAAGATCTACCGATCCGAAACATATGCAAAATCCTGGCAGCCACTGACAAGTTTAAAGATCAAGTGGCAATGAACAAAAACTGTAAAGTGAGAGCTCACAGGTTCTGGATGCCACAGAAAACAACCTCCATTACTACCGAGACAAGCATGACAAGGAAGTGAACCGAAGGCATCAGACTCTGAATACCACCTTCTTTACTCCACCACAAGAAGAAGATCCATTGCCCTTAACATCAGCTGAGGATGACGACAATGACTGCCTTGGACTTCGAGGGGGTCATGACTTATGTGGAACGTGTTGGTGGTGATGGTGATGTGATGGAGTCAGGTGGTGTGGAGGGTGCTGGGGTCGGGGCATGGTAACTGCCTCGCCCTCATCTCTTCAAGTCAACTAAGCCTTTCCTGCACAGATTTTAAGGTAAGGGGCTATTGTGTGAGTTATACTCACTGGGTACATGTGTTTCATGTCCCATAATACATATGGAAAATGACAGACTAGAGGCCAAAAGGATGACTTTTGAGGCTGTTACCCCACTAATTAGAATTTTCCCCACAAGGTATGTTACATGTAACACGGAAAATTTCTAGAAAGTGAGGCCTTCTATCGCCCAAATTCACATGTATTAAGGGAATGGACTGTACTTCAATTAAATTTAAAAATCATCAGATAAAAACACAACTCACTACAGATACTTTTAAGTGAGGAGACTGACTGAAGAACTGAACAGAGTTCTGGAAAGAAAATGATTTGCTGGAAAGTAAAGAAGGCACTCAGGAACTTGTTTATTAAATAGTACCCATGAGTGTGAAATGTGGTCATAATATTAAGGAAAAATAAAAATGATTCTAGCAGTGGAGATGAGTTTCCTAAGAGAATCTTAAGTTAAAAATAACTGAAGGAGTATGCATTGTCAAGATGGGTTATAGTACAGTATTGGAATGACGGAAACAGCAGAAGGTATGTAGTACCATGTAACCTACTGGGTGAAAAACTAAGAAAATTTGGTTTTAAGCCCGGTATCACCAAAGGGTTAGGGCGTTGTCCCTGGGTAGAGAACTTTTGGATTCGAGCGTATAGCATTTTATGACCAAATGCCCTTCCTGATGACTACCGATGACCCTTGGGTGGATTCGATCCTCCGACCCTTTGGTCAGAGCGGAGCGCTCTAACCCACTGAGCCACGGCTGCTACATGTAACCTACTGGATGAAGAAAAACACAATGAGATGGTACAGATATGTGAACAGAAAGCAATGTGTTATGCTAACATTTGTTTGGCTTCATCTTGTTTATAAAGGCTCCAACATGCATTCATGTGTTGGCCTTGGTCACCTAATGGTGGCTCTCCATGCTGCTTGATCTCCTACAGCCTCCCCATTCAGTCCCTTATCCCTGAGGTCACCTCTATAACCTTGTCTCATGTCTTTTTTGGCCTGCAGCTCACAACCACACCCCCAATGTTCACACTTCTCACTTCCTGCACCCAGTCATCATCCCCTATCCTCTCAACACCACATGCCCAAACCATCTCAAATTACCCCTCCTCATCACAGCACCAACACATGCCAGTCCCATCATTCCTCTCAACTCTTCCATCACAAACCTAGCCCCCCAGGCCTCGCATTCAAGGACGCACTGCACATCCACCTAATCATTGCCATTTCTGTATGTTTTAGCTTACAAATATCCTCTTCCTTTACTGCCTAGGCCTCACTACCATACAGGTTGCAAAAGGGCAACTTCAAGCTAAAGCTAAATGAGAAATGAAAGGTGAAAAGTTTATAAAACAAGTGTTGGTATGGGAAGAAGAGTGGTTCAGAATCTAAGAAAGCAGTGAAGTACAGAACCGTCTGGGGACTTCTGCTATGGTCATGCCCTGTTGGAATTCACAGAAAGAGGTTCAGCATCAGCTTGCCTCCAAGCAAAAATGGTTTGGACACCATTTAAATGGTAACAGTAATGATATATGACAAAAAATACAAGGTGCTACTGCTGTCCATTCAGTCATAGTTATTGCATTACATCATACTGTCTCCTGAATCCCCCCCAAAACTTAATCTGATCAGCCTTTCTTTACACCAGTTCCTGCAACACCAACAGTAATACAGTGGTTCACATAAATGATGTTGCTACAGCAGATGTAACTATATTATCACTATAAAAATGGTAAGTTAGAAAAAATAGTGAGCCATTCATTACTCCCCATCATCATAATCATCATCATCATCCTAGCCCTAATTTTTAAAATAATACATGCTGCTTTCATGATCCCTCATATGCCATAAATCTCTGAGGTGGCAGTTAGTGGTTACATCATGGCCAGCCTGCATAATGATTGTGCTGAAGACTGAGAATGAACAGAGGTAAAATATGGACATGTAGGCAACCCTGGCTACCCCCTACAGCATCAAGTAGCTGGTCCCATCCTTCCAGCCTTCTCCCTTACTGTAAGGGAATACACGACATGAAGGGTATGTCATGGCCTGGCCCAACAAACCTGTTGTGATGTAGCTGATAAGTCACAGTACCAAATGGGTTAATACATGTATACTACCAGGAGCCAAAACAGAGAATTTTAATATAAAAGATCTAGCCACAACCAGAAAGATACTGAACCCCATTACCTGTACATAGAACAAAATATGATGCACCTCCTCTCAGCCTTTCATATTATGGAATACATGCAAAGTGGGCACATATACTGTATAATACTCAGAAACATCAACCCAGTGAGAGCCACAATATCAAAATTAACACAAAATATGCTAAATGTAGAAAAACACTGTTACAGTAACTAGATACAGTGTGAAAGGGAGAGCTGCGGGGCCCTACAGATAGCCTACAACCTTGAATCCTGGACAACAACAGCAGCGAATGGATTAAGTGTGTGTCACAAGTGTAAGGTTGCACCCTTCAATCCAAGTGAACAGCAGTGGCAGTACTTTCTCATCTCCCACCCATTGATATAAAATGAATAAGACTATAAAAGGCCTTACAACTGCTGCTAGACCCACTGATCCCTGTGCTGAAGACAGCAATAAGTTGCTAGTTTCCATTACAAACATACACTGTACATATACAGGATAATACCAGTAAAATACGGGTCTCTACCAAAAACAATCCATGAATTTTTTTTCTTTGTTAGAGCACCATACTATGTTTCTCTGGAAATCAATTAAAGCATCATTGTTAATGATAAATTAATTATCCTGACAAATTCATCAATAAACTTTTCCTTCCTCTCTGTTACTCTCTTCACGTATCTCTGAATATCTTTTCCTTTTCTTTTATCTTAACCCTTTCATGCACCCAACCTAGCCAATTCATTTTCTGTTTCACTGCTCTTTTACTTCCATATCTCACTACACTGTTCCTTTCTTAATAGCTGAACACTTTGCAACACCACACGAACCTTTCATATTCTTAACCAAACACTCTTTGTATGCACCTCATAAAATTTCTAATAGATTTTTTTCATTCCAGTGATGCTAGGTCTACCTGTACTAATTCAACTGCCACTGCCTTTGTTTCTAAGTTTCCATTTTTATCTATTCACTCAGCATACCCAGCTCACATTTTTTTTTCTTCACTCAGACTCACCTTGCATATTATAACACATGGTCTCTTCACACTTTCCTCTTAACAGCTCACTCACAATTAGCACACCCTTGTATCCTCTCTAACTGCACATAATCATATTTGTCAACATTCACTCCAGTTTCTCAACACAATGTAACATGTATACTTATTTCTAGTAGTATGCTTAGAACATTAATTACCTGTACATATGCATAATTTTCAGAACTTTCTTTCCTTGACATGTTCTTCAGCCAAAGTTCATTACCTCTCTCTCTCTCTCTCTCTGGACTCTACCTCATCTCACCCTTGAGTGGGAAAAAGGCTGGGATGATGATAATAATGATGATGATGATGATGGCAATATAATTTACTAATGGAAGAGGATTTGCTTAAAAAAAAAAAATCCTAAATGCATGAAATTAACAGTGTCATAAGGTATTATCTTCACTCTTAATGCAATATAATAGTCCAATGTCAAAATGAGTCACACAAGTACAAGTCAAGTTTCACCAGTGTTCTAATGACATAATCTGAGAAGTCACACATACAAGCATTTAAATCTTCCCACCCACCGGCGTCCCAATTTCAGTTCTCTGTAGCTTAACTTGATGCCATTAAGAAAATTTTTTTCAAATTTCTTCAGCTGCCTGCCACTTTGCAGGAGAGGAGTGAATCTGAGATGTTATCCTCGGTATGATTACACCAACTGAAGTTTATACAAGTATATGTGGGATGACATAGGATTAGATGATGGATATGTTTATATATGATAATCTACATTTACATAGTTACATTACCTAAGGCAAGTTAGGTTACTTATGGAAGAATTATGCCCACATATTGCAACTCTGCTTGCTGTTAAGATACAACAACTTTTATCTGGTCTGGACCATCTTCAGGTTTAGGAAGAGTGATCAGAAAGTTACTTAACTCAGTTTCACAGAACATAATGTCATACTACTTCAATTTTCCCCTTCAAAGTACAGGTACTCCCCTCCTGCCAGTTGTGGAAACACTGGTGGAACTCTTCTCTCTTGATATTCTTCAGGATGCTCATCATTTCAGACCTGATGTTGTCAATAATATCAAAACGATGTCCTTTCATCACGAGAACCAGTTTGAGGAAAACCAGACGTCACAGAGTGCTAAGTCAGGTTGTGAGACTTCTGGAATTTCTTTCTCAGCCAAAAGCTGCTGGGTAACAAGTGCTGCATGGCTTAGTGTATTGTGAAGAAGCAGCCATCCACCATTCAACATCTTGTTCAGACGAGAACAGGGCCACAACAACAACAAAGGGGTTTTCATTATCATCAATGAGACCTCCATTCCCACCCCGACGGTGGAACAACGAAGGGTCCAAAAAGCCAGCAAAACAATTTTTGTAAAATGCAATACCAACCAAAACTGTTCAACTCCAACTGTATGAGCCACACTCCCATGCGCTTACCATTCAAGCCCCTGCAGTCCTGCCTCTACCTAATAAGTAAAAAAAAATATATTCCACACATTATGCCATCATATACAAGCAGCTGAGAAGCCACAGACTGGAAAACTGAGCAGGTGGATATGCAACAGGAGAGAAGACAGAGGTAAATTTGACAGCAGCAGTGTCAAAGAATACAAACTACCAAGAAAAATTCTTTCAATACCTTCTAAAACTTGAACACAATTTTCACGAGACAACATCACTTCTGCATTAAGTACAGTGAGTAATACCACTGTTAAGTTTGGCTGACAGCAACTGTTACCACATATCTACCCCACCACTTCTGTCACCTCCACCTGCAATTCACTGCACCAAGAAGTGGATCTGGGCAAGTACATTTCTCTGGAGAGCTATGTTGATATCAATCATGAAGCTATGTTTGCTGTGAGTGCTGCCAGCCCTGATATGTTGCTGAATGAGCTAACTGATGAGGATGCAAAGAAAAAGAACGTTGACAGCCTCCAAAACAGCTGAGTACAATAAAGAAGACTCATCATCACCTGCAGAGCAAACTCAGCTGCAACTGAGATGATACATTTTGGAGACGAATTAAAAGAATGCACACTAAATACAATGCCAAACTTATGGAAATGCGAGAATAGCAGGGTGAGATTGACTGAAGACATACTTCCTTTAGTCATGAACTGTACAAAAAGATAAATGGAAAGCACCAAAGACTCCGCTATCTACATCGTCCCCATCTATGCTCCTATCAGCTCCATCCTTTTCTCCTCAATAACAATCTGATGACCTGATGACAATGCATAGGTAAATCCAACATCATTACCCTTATATGATGATGGTATGCACAAGTTTGATGGTCGTGAGGTGGGAAACTGGCTTACAACATGGAGAGGTCAGAGGCAACCACAAGATACAACCTCAACCCCTTGGCTTCAGATATATCACCCACACCATATTCTTCACCATCAACTACAGAGGTAAATACCCATTAACTCCTTAAATCCATTGATATATTTTTATATATTTCACCAGTTGATTTTATTCAACCTCTGGCAGATTTCTACATGTGAAAGGGTTAGTGATAGCTACAAATAACTCCTCCATTTAGAAAAATCTCTCCAAAGTTGAACAAAATTATGTGGTGTAACAATTAACAGAATATAAAACATGTCATCCAGGGGAAAAGGTTAATTATCACTCATCAAGCATTTAATAAAAACCTTCTTTTCCCTATTATGTCTCTGTATATCTTCTCTATATATTGTATCTTTATGCATCAGAACATTCATATGCTGGAAGGCACAAAATATATCTTTAGCAGAAATATGGGGATGCAGGCCAGCTTTGGGATGTGTCTGATACATTGTTTGAAAACAATGGTTTATTACATCATCAAGTACAGTATGCACATTTGGCATATATGCCAAATGTGCATACTGTACTTGAATATACACTATCATGGTGTGACGTGTTAACCCCGTAAAACANGAGATTGTTAGGCGTGAGAGGGTTGAACTTGCAGGTGAGTCTCTTGAGTGTGTGGAGGAGTTTTGTTATTTGGGAGACATGTTATGTGCCGGAGGTGGGGCTGGAGTTAGCTCGGTTGCTAGAGTGAGAAGTGGTTGGAAGAAGTTCAGGGAGCTGTTGCCTCTCCTGACATTGAGAGGACTCTCCTTACGTGCTAAGGGGTCTTTGTATGCAGCATGTGTTAGGAGTGTGATGCTGTATGGTAGTGAGACCTGGGCAGTAAAGGAAGAAGATATTCGCAGGTTTAAACGTACAGAAATGACAATGATTAGGTGGATGTGCAGTGCGTCCCTGCGTGCAAGGCCTGGGGGGGCTGGGTTTACGATAGAAGAGTTGAGAGGTAGGATGGGACTGGAGTGTATTGGTGTTGTGATGAGGAGAGGTAGGCTGAGGTGGTTTGGACATGTGGAGAGGATGGGGGATGATAATTGGGTACAGAGGGTGAGAAGTGTTAATATTGGGGGAGGGGTTGGGAGGGGTAGACCGAGAAAGACATGGGACGAGGTCATTAAATGTGACTTAAGGGTTAAGGGACTGAATAGGGAGGCTGCCAGAGATCGAGCAGCATGGAGAGCCGCCATTAGGTGACCAAGGCCGACACATGCAAGCATGTTGGAGCCTTCAAAAACGAAACGAAACGAAACGAAACGATTCTGTATGAGGCCTCTCTGGTTGAGTAATGATCACTATTTTAGCTTATATGATTGCTTTCATGCCAGCCTACAGCCATTTGCTAGTTCCAATATAGCATTTGCATTCATCACTATTGGGTGTGTTGGTGTCCGTGATGGAAAAACAGAGGGGTGTTGGAGTTAAAGCATTAAGTGAAGTGTAG
This sequence comes from Birgus latro, assembly GCA_018397915.1. Lineage (NCBI taxonomy): Eukaryota > Metazoa > Arthropoda > Malacostraca > Decapoda > Coenobitidae > Birgus > Birgus latro. Next base: position 8,864 of record JAGKTI010010090.1, read on the forward strand.
TGAAATGAAATAACAGCCAGTCTAGGTGAGCTGGATACTTGTTTTTAGACTTTGTTGGGTGGGAGACCCTTAGCCAAAAACGTAACCCCATTGAAACCATGTTATTACTTACTCAGTAGATGATAAATCGTTATGCACTGGATTTTTTCAAATGCACCCTAATGATATCTACATATAATGTACAACTGAAAAGCTTATGTATTTCTACATCAAGCAACCAAGAAACATTATACTGCGTTAAAGAATGAGAAATCTTCAACCCATGATTCATGGGCGATGAGTGAATGGGGATACAGAAAGCATTAGATGCAATGACTGCTGTGAAGCGTGGCAGTAAAAGAAGTGTAGGTAAGGAGAGCAGTACAAGTTGCAGTTTCCAAACTAGTATTGTCTCTTGAGTTTTAAATTGTGGCAACTAATTAAATTAAGGTGTGGAAAGTATGAGACATGATGTTTCTTACATTACAAAGCATGGCAGGCAGGGAACTGTGGTGTGAAATGGATGAGATGCTGGTCTATATTTCAAATTGCTCTGGAAGTTTCGTAATAGCTCTTCTTGAGCAATTTATTGTGCTTATTATGTTTTTTCTTTTTATCTCTTGCATATAACTGAGACAAACTATGTCAATATTAGAAACATATACAGTATATAACATTAAAAGAATATCAAAATATACGAGAAATTGTTTTAAAAAACAGTACAGTACTACAAAATCTTCCATGACACCTAGATTACAACCCACAATATTTGCAAAAGGAATTGCAGCACAAACTTCATACAAACATATGTAAAATACGGAAGTATACCAGTCACAAACAAGGAAAAGCACACAAAATCACAGAACAAAACCCAAGCATGTCTTTTTACTGTATTCCAACTACTACACAATTATTTTACTTAGCTTAGGATTTTTATTTTTTAATAGAGGAGCTAGATATAGTCTTAGCTCCTACACAACACGAATGCTTTTCTGAAGGCAAATAAAATTATTCACTGTGGAAAGAATGAACATTTCATCTTAACCTTCAACCAGAGATCTTCCATGAATACCCACAAAGCATTTACCTCACAGAAACTGTCCTCCTCAGGGAGAAACAAGTTCAACTAGCCAGACTATGCTATGGTCATAACCCTTCTCTAGCTCAATAAAGCTAACACAAGCTACGAGTCACAAACAACCCAATGCTCCCACTGTAATGCAGTCCCTCATACCACAACACTCACTTCATGCACCTTAAAAATGTCAAACTGAAGCTATTCAGTTCTTACAGTTTAAATGGTTCACATCCACCTGAACCAGGAGTTACAGTCACTGCCAAAACCACCATCACCATTACCATTACCATCACCACCACCATCACCACCATTGCTAGAGCAGCAACTGCCACTGCCACCACCACTGCTGCTAGACCAGCTACTGCTACCACCACCACTGTCACTGCCCTCACCACCACCACAACAACAACCCTATCTATGACAACAAAAAAACCCTATCACTATACTGTATAACAATACCATCTACACACCATATCTTCTACTCTTTTATCAACCAACTTCCTAATTCCAAATCTTTGACAGATCTTTACTGTATGTTTCTTATCCAACCTAATCTATGCAGTTAACACACTCTTTAAAAATGTAATTTCTACTGCTCTTATTCTTGTAACTATTCAAACTGATGCCATACCAGTCACACATCCGTATGTTACTACTGCCACTAACATATCTTCATACAGTTCTTTTGCAGCTTCCAAGGCCCCTGTTTGTTTCAAGGCCATTATAATGGTTACACTGGGGCAAAAATAAATGAAAAATAATAAATTAACCCCTAAATGCTGGATGTCAGTATGGACCGACACAAAAGAGGTGGCAAGAGGCCGCTGGGTGTCGGTAGGAACCCCAGTTGTTTCCTGACACAGTTTGAAGCAGCCACTGTTTGATCTCATCACCAAAAGCTAGGGAAAGACTCCTGTCAACCAAACCAACCATACTTCAGTCGTCTCTGTGACCTTGCCAGGTGTAAGACCGTGTGTTTTTAACCCTTCTCGTACGATTCTGTTCCCACAACATGTGGACTTTTGCCTCATCCACTCCTACCAAGTCTCTTTTCAAGGATACTAGGAAAGGCCTCAGTGATAGTACCATAGTGTGCCTTGGATGCCACTGTGCTTAGTTTATCTAGCAATGGAGATGTTATCATGTTAAGAGTGAAGACAAAACCGGGGGCGCATGCACACACACAAATACATCCTACCTCTTGTGCCAAAAATTACTCCTCTTCATCATGTCACTACTCATCAGTACGATGACATACAGACCTGGGGATATTTTCATTCGCAAGAATGCTATAGTATCCAAGATATTAAGGCTTGAAAACAGGGTATTATCAGAAAAATGTCCGTAGTGAAAGAACGACAGCACTATAAACAGCCCGGCATTTTAGGATTACAGAGGATTTTATGGAGTTACATAGCTGAGATGCTATGGAAAATGTAAGTTACTGAGTCAGGATGTGGCAGAATTCTGTTGATGTTGAAACTCCACCACTCACCATCCCCCAACTACACCTGTGTACTTATACTCAACACAGTCAAGTTATGCCACGCTGCACTAGCTGCATTTTTAATAACGATATAATCTTGCTGAATACTGTTACTAAACTTTTCCATGAATATGTTTTATGCAGCTCTGAAACTCGAGCTTTAATTTTACATCCATATGGACACACAACTAAAAATCGTATATTCTGAGGGGCCTAATATACTTACATCATTTCTTCCTAAGAACTCACACAGACTCATTACCGTATACTTAACCACCAATCCACTCATAATATATGATGGACTGCTCAGTTTCTAAATGGTGATTAAAAAAAAAAAAAAAATGCTACAAGCATAACAAAGAAGTCCAGTACAATGCCAAGACGACCAAGTAAAACATTCACATCTTAGTTCAAAACCATATTTAACCCCCTGACAGCCATACCTTTCCCATTGATGAACAGTGTCATCTGGCATTAACCAACAGAACATATGTCTGCAGTATCAATGAATCTGGCAGACCTGAACTAATGCCAAACTGTCCTCCACTACTCTAGTAAGGTGTCCCTATATACATTTGCCAATAAAGATTTTTTAAGATACTATATAAGCAAACTTGCTTACTAATATAAAGTGTTTTTCCTTCCAACACTTACGTGAACTTGCTGACGAATATCAAGTGTTTTTCCCTCCAACGCTTATGTGGAACTGAATTTTACTTTTCAGAAGAAAAACTGTCTTTATGTGGCATACAGTTCATTGCAGTTTCATCACGACTTAGGATTCATAGCAAACATTTATCGGATCTTTATAAGTTTCTCTTAAATGAACCAAAATAATAAACAACAAACAATATTTCAAGTGGTGTTTAACATATTTTTCCAGGACCTACAATGAACACTGCTTTAAGCAAGACAGGTACCACCTTTAGGGCAAGAGGAAAATCAACAGGTATTTTTGGTAAATATTTTCACTATCTTACTAATGGTACAAAATGTAAAATCTGTTTCTTCAATAAATATGGTACTGGATAACTATTCCAATAAGTTCACTGCACACAGCTCTGATTTCTAATATGTACTTCAGAATGCAGCATACAGCAAATTTACTTAAAATATGTATACTAATTTCATTACTGTGTTCCTGATATTTTCATACAGTCATACATAAAAATGATGCCAAGCATCCTCTTGGGGAATCCCCATTTTGGCATGTTTTCTATGGACTGGAAACTAAACTAAATGCCAAAACCAGCTAATTACAGTGCTTCCCAACAGTTTCTGGATACAAATGAAGAAAAAGAAAAATGTGTAATAAAGACTTGCAGTAAACAGAGAATCTCAAATTGGACTTGGACTCTACTTACTCTTGGTTGAATCTTTCCAGTCTGGGAGTGAAATTTCTATGACTAAATGTACTTTCCCTAGCCAACAATCATACTTCTACAATGTACCTTGCACTGCCTGCTTGCTGAGCAATGCATAAAAATAAGTTTATACTTTACTACAATTAGCGTTAACAGCACGATTTCTCTGAACTAAAAACAGCAGAAATACAGTTCATACCATAATCCTGTAACAATAAATGTAAGGCTTCTCATAAATGGATGTACAGTATAATGACGTTCTTACAACCCAAATACATCCTTAAAAATCTACAATAACATCCTCAAGCAAAGTCCCAAGCACAGCACAAATAGACAAGTAAATGCTAAAATGAACCAAAAATTACAAAACACAGTGAACGTTTTGCTGCACTACATTAAAATCATTGTACAAAGAACTATTGTGGTCTTACTGTTCACTGACATCATGCAATAATACGAGTATACTACCATCACAATAACTGTCCATTCATCATCCAATCCTATACTGGTCCTTCAAGAATACAGGGATCCAGGGCTAGGTTACTCAGACCACCCATTTATGGCGAGACTGGTCTTCACTGTCACAAGTGGCATTTTGTGAGCAATAAACCTTGACCATATCTATAAATACAGGTATATTTAAACACATTCGGACCACATCAGGCTTGAGCACTTTAACCCACTAGGTCAACAGGCATCTATCTGCTGGTTACATGGTAACTTCCCGTCTTGTTAAATGGCTCCCTGGTTACAAGAGCTATTTGTCTTTCCGCTCAGCATAAAGGCACCTTATACACGTCACAGAGTGAGTGGTTATATATAGAGAGGAAATCAAATGCAGCATAGTATATGCTTAATAACTATTACACATTTTAATATAATAATACAAGTACAGCACATTATGGTTCAGCATAAGTGACTGTGCAGATGAATAGGCAACAGAATTAATGGTTTGACAACTAGCAGATGCACTATTCAATGGATTATATAAAAATAATCTGTAGTCAGACAGCTAATAATATATTGGTATGGACTGGGAAGCACATTCATGGGAAGAAGTAAAGATTGCACCATTTTTGCAATGTGCATTTTGAGGGATCTTATTTAGCGGCCAAAGAAACTCAAAACTGAGCCACATGGTTGTAATGAACTGCCAACTGTTTTTATCTGCCTTTCTAAAATTGTAATGCCTGCATATAAATACTTTATTATCCTTAGAAAAAGAAAAAAAATCCTGACTTCTAAAAATTAACTAACCTACAATTTCCTTACATCTAAATATGTATGAAGCTATGAACACCACCTAGCCTCCTGAAGTAAATGGTCTAATGATGTTTAATTCCTCCATTTATATCAGCATGCCCTTTCATACAATTATCATGATTCACTCACAACATCTACATAACAGTATCAAACACAACCAAGATAACATGAACTGTATTCAACTACTTGCATACACTCCATTAGCCAAGAAAGTTATTACTACTATGTTACAGAAAAACTACATTGTTTTTTTTTTGGCAGAATTTCTGTAGTTTAAATAAACTTGTCCATAACCAAAGAAAACATCAACCCTTTTATATTAATTATATGGATCAACATGCTACCACAAATGCACCAACAACTACATTATATTATTCACCAATGGAAATTCCAATTCATGCAAAGAACAAAAACACTCATAATCAAACTTGGAGTTCAAAATACTCAGGTGTATTCTCCTACACTCCTCATGGGGAAGTACTGGATTAGATAATGAGTGAATGAATGAACGACAAATTGTTCATAAGAACCTCTTAAACAAAATCATACATTCACATTTCCCAAACTACTGGATGCAATGCAGCATCTGATAAAGCTTTACATTTTGGACCACTTGATGCTGCAACACAAGATGTCTGCTAGAGCCTTCAACCTCCATCTATCAGCTTGAAATCTTATGATGGTGGTGGGAACTGGCAGTTCACACCTGCATCATTCACACATAGCCCAGCTGAAAACCCACAATAACTAAACCAATCACAAATAGGCAACCAAGACCACACACATATTTTCAAGAATGAAAGGAAAAATACATGTACAACATCCTTATCTATGATCATAATGAAAATCAAACCATTAATGCATTCAGTGAGAAATTCTGCTTCTGAAAAATCTTATGAAATTCAAACCATTCTTGAACATTCACTATCACTTCAAACTTCTCTTTCTACACCAGAAGCTCTTCCTCCTCAAAGAAGTCATTCAGATAAGTAGCAGTACCATTTATGACCACAAAAAACTTATCTGGCAACTAGTATTGCATTAGCTATCATACAGTACTGTACTTAATACAATATACAGTGAAAAATCCATTTCATAAAATACTGAAGTAGTTTATTAAAAAAAAAAAAAAAAATTGATTTCCACTGGTAAATTTTAAGGCTAAAATACTGTAGACCTATGCTGAATCAAATATTCTACTGGACCTTTATTTTATTTATTCCGGGCTCCTACGCTCCTCATGGGGCAATGTAGGATTGGATGGATAGATTTGCTATTTATTTATTTATTTATTTTTGTTGAACATGAACACCAACACATTCCCTCTGTGTGCAGCAATACTGTTACATTAACAAGCACCCTTTATACTATTATTTACACCTAAATCTGAAGAGCAGTAAATATTATGGTAACAATCTGACTACACAGGCATTCACTCTGCTGAATAAAATCATCAGAGGTAATCACAATATAATCCTAAGTTATACCATCCCAATGGTATCTATGTTACTGAAAAAATGATTACTAAATAAGTCTACTGTACATGCTTTTTATCTGCCTTTATAATCTACAATACCTCACCACTGAAACTTCATTATTTCCTAAGAAACCACACATTTATCAGTGCCATTATTCCTGTCTAATGGTCAACAAATAGCAATGATACAATCTGAAGATGATCACACAATGGCATCAAGCAGAGGCATCAGCTTTGTAACTGATAATCATTCTGCATAATCTCAGCACTCATATAGTACTTAACTGTTCATGCATCCAACGGCCTTCCTAAGAGATCTGAGCACAGAGAAAAAAGTACAGGTTTTGATTACATGAACATTGAGGTAAAAGCCATTTCAAGAAGACAAGATCTCTTGAAGACGTTTGTCAAACATATATAATTTACCTAAAAATTCTAGCAATGAAATACTAAACTCTGAACCATAACAAACCAACACTGGTATCCATGTACCATAAAATGTGAAGAGCTCATGAAACTGTTCAAAAAAACAAAAAAATCAAAATACAGTATAAACTACATACAATAGCATAATGAATATCATATCGGCTCCAGGTTTGATTACAAGCTGCCTTTGCTACTTTCCTACATTCATACTATAGATTTCATGCATCCAACCTACCTGCAAGATATAGCTACAGTTCCAGCAACAATACAGTCACAGCAAATACACATGTCAATCTATAGCATGGTTCACACAAAGAAACAGAAGATACTGCCATTTCTAATGCTCTACTGAACATTCCTGCAAAAATTTTTATATAACACAAGGAGGTAAGTTAATCAATATAGTTGGTACAAAATATATGCTCTAAACTTACTAAGATATAAGAGCATACCAAAACCAAAATTCTTTTACTTAGGAGTCAACTTCAAATACACAGCTATAAACAGTACAACATTTATGTTCCCTGCATGTCCATTTGGCATTTGTGGATACCATCACTAAAATACCTCTCAGTACAACTTACAGCAAAGTAACAAGTAGAGTTAAACATATTTCTACCTGTAATGCAGGCTTTATCATTCAAAAAGCAACTCAGGAAATTATGGTTGAATGATCAAATGAACAAAATCAATATTAGTCAGAGCAACAATTCATGAATGCTTCAATATTTCTGTGAACTGTCCACACATTCTTGTAACTTCCAATGACAGCAGAGGTAACATAAAAGCACAGAAATGGCAGGATCTTCCGGAAGAGATATGGCTGAACACTTACGATTTGGGGAGGATGTGAGGTGTCTGCGGGAGGGGGTGAGTTCCTTTCGCCAAAACTTTCTGTTCCTCCTGATGTTGCTCCGTAATCTCCTCCACCAAGCCACTGAAGAAATAGCTTGGGTAAGTTCCTTATCAAGTAACTTCATATATGACATATATTTTGTTAATCAAAGCATACCAAAGATTTTTATCGCATAACTTGACAAGTAGTAAGCATCAGCATCTCTTGTACTGGATACCTTTGTGGTAACTCTTTATACAATGTTGCTGTTTTAAATTCTACTTCATACTTGCAGCATGTTCCCTGAACAAACAACTTGCAAATAATGCAAGTTACAAGTGTACCCTCTCACTATACATATCCTTTCATGCAAATATCAATACAGTAAGGAAGATATGGTACTACCAGTACTGTAAATACCAGTATAAATTTTAAGATCAACAAAGATCACTGATGATTGCCTGACCTGATGCATGCCTGAAGGCCCTGCAAGTGCCTCAACCACCACCTCTGGAAGAGCTGGGGGAATGTGAGACTGACTTTCATACTCCTTGGTCATAAGTAGGCCACCTGGGTCCTGGCCCCCTTCATTCTGCCCATGTCCCTCCTCTCCTGTTGTGTAACCTTCCCCACTCCCATCACCACCTCTCTGCTGCTCTCCCACATCTTCCCATACCTCTTCCTTTATCACTATTGCTTCATCACCACCATCCTGCAAGTAAAAAGTAAATAAATAATGCTATCAACAATGACCAATGAAATAGACCACTCAAGCTTTCACACATAACTTAGGCCTTTACAATCTCGACTGAACCTCACAGCCAAAAACAATTCTATTATGTACAAGTATTTAATTTGTTATCGGCATATGCTCCACAGGTAGGATTCGATGACGCAGAGAAGGATAGATTTTGGGATGATTTAATACGTGTAGTAAGTGGTATGGACGATGATGAGGTAGTGGTTCTGGGAGGGGATTTAAATGGTCAAATGTGGGTGAAGCAGCTCAAGGTTATGAAGGAGTCCATGGAGGATGTGCATATGGTGTGAGGAATGTGGAAGGGGAAAGAATACTCGAGTTTGGGGAGGCTATGGACATGATTGTGTGCAACACACATTTTAGAACGAGAATGAGTCGGTTGATTACGTATGAGTCCGGGGGAAATAGTAGTCAGATAGATTATTTTCTGGTCAGGAGGGTTGATAGGAGGTTAGTGAGGGATGTTAAAGGTATAGGAAGCGAGGAATGTGTGCAGCAGCACAAACTGTTGATTTGTGACATGGTGCTTAAGGAACGAGTGATGAGAAGGAGGACATATGTACCTAGGAGGAAAATATGGAAGCTGAGAAACAATCAGTAAGGGAGGCCTTTTATAGTGAGATGAGGAGAGTGGTGGCTGAACAGGGAGCCATAGATAGATGCATTAATGAACAGTATTGAGCCCTTACGAACAACCTCTTGAGAGTTACCGATGCAATATGCGGTTGGACAAGAGGCCCACAAAGACATAAAGTAACTTGGTGGTGGGATGAGGGTGTAGAAACCGCAGTTAAGGAGAAAAGAAGGCTTTTCCGGGAATGGAAGAAGGGTGGTAACAGGAAGGAGTACTTGGCTGCCAAGCGTAGGGCTAGAAGAGAGGTATACAGGGCGAAGCCTGAGTCACAGAGACTTTTACTTGATAATCTAAATCATAGAGAAAGAAAAAATATGAATTTTAGGGTGGAAAATCAGGTGAAGTGGGATAATTGGGACATTGCAGGTGAGCAGTGTGTGAAGAATGATGAAGGAAGGGTAGTGGTGAACAGTGGGGATATTAAAGATACATGGAGAGAGCATTATTGCTGGTTGTTGAATGAGGAGTTTGATTGGGATAGGGAATGTTTGGAGCCAGCAGATCCAGTGTTTGGCCCTTGGCCTTTGATTGACGCTGCTACTGTGAGTCAGGCAATAGGCAGGATGTGGGTGGGGAAGACGGCAGGTGTGTCTGGGTTGACTGCCGAAATTTTGAAGGCCTCAGGAGATACTGGGGTGAGGTTAGTCACTGACCTGATAAATATGATTGTATATGAGTGTGTTGTCCCAGATGATTGGCTGAAGAGTGTAATTGTAAATGTGTACAAAGGGAAGGGTGATGCCCTGGAAAGGGGAAATTACAGAGGTATAAAGCTCTTAGATCAGATAATGAAAGTATTGGAGAGTTCTAGAAAGTATGATTAGAGAAAGAGTGAATATCGATGAGATGCAGTTTGGGTTTATGCCAGGCAGGGGGACCACTGATACCATATTCACTGTTCAACAGCTTCAGGAAAAATATATTGGAAAGAAAAGGGAATTGTATATTGTTTTTGTTGATTTGGAAAAGGCCTTTGACAGAGTCCCTAGAGAGGTGGTGAAGTGGGCAATGAGAAAGCTAGGGTTGGAAGAGTGGCTGGTTAGGGTGATTATGGCCATGTGGGTGCTCGCACCCAGGTAAGAGTGAATGGAGTTTTGAGTGATGAGTTTTCCATGAATGTTGGTGTGCATCAGGGGTCAGTTTTGAGTCCCTTGTTGTTTATCATGGTGCTTGAAGCCCTCTCACGTGACTTCAGAGATGGACTCCCATGGGAGATGTTGTATGCTGATGATTTGGTGTTGATTGCAGAGAATGAAAAGGAGGCAGAGGAAAGATTTAAGAAGTGGAGTGATGGTACGGGGAACAAGGGCTTAAGGGTAAATGCAGATAAAACAAAAGTGATGATATCTAGGGTTGGTGGCGGTACAATCAGAGGAGAGGGAAAGTGGCCATGTGCAGTTTGCCACAAGGGTGTGGGAAGCAATTCCATTTTGTGTAGTGTTTGTGATAAATGGGTGCACAAGAGATGTAGTGGCATTAGAGGTAGACTGCGAGATAATGCTGATTTTATGTGTGCGGCGTGTCGGGGAGAGCAGGTGAAGACCGTTAGGAGTGAGAGGGTTGAACTTGCTGGTGAGTCTCTTGAGTGTGTGGAGGAGTTTTGTTATTTGGGAGACATGTTATGTGCTGGAGGTGGGGCTGGAGTTAGCTCGGTTGCTAGGGTGAGAAGTGGTTGGAAGAAGTTCAGGGAGCTGTTGCCTCTCCTGACATTGAGAGGACTCTCCTTACGTGCTAAGGGGTCTTTGTATGCAGCATGTGTTTGGGGTGTGATGCTGTATGGCAGTGAGACCTAGGCAGTAAAGGAAGAGGATATTCACAGGTTTAAACGTACAGAAATGACAATGATTAGGTTGATGTGCAGTTCGGCCTGGGGGAGCTGGGTTTACAATGGAAGAGTTGAGAGGTAGGATGGGACTGGAGTGTACTGGTGTTGTGATGAGGAGAGGTAGGCTGAGGTGGTTTGGACACGTGGAGAGGATGGGGGATGATAACTGGGTACTGAGGGTGAGAAGTGTTAATATTGGGGGAGGGGTTGGGAGGGGTAGACCGAGAAAGACATGGGACGAGGTCATTAAGTGTGACTTAAGGGTTAAGAGACTGAACAGGGAGGCTGCCAGAGATCGAGCAGCAGGGAATGCCGCCATTAGGTGACCAAGGTCGACGCATGCAAGCATGTTGGAGCCTTCAAAAACAAAATGAAACGTAACAATAAATTAGTTTTCAAAAGATACAGTTGTGTCTGATGTGCAATGCATGATGAAGCAAAGTTTCAGTGTAGTACACAGAGAAGTTCAGGCTGTTGACGACAGAACAAAAAGTGTTCCTTAGGGACACAACCATATGAAATATGTGGAATAACTCTGCTACCTGGGAGATACGCTGAGTGCAGAAGGAGGTTCATAAACAACTGCCTCTTTTGTCTATGAAAGGGCTCTCCATTTGTGCATAAGACATTCTCCACAAAACATATGTACCGGTATACAGTATAAGGATTTTATGCTGTACAGTAACAAGGCTTGGCCACTGAAAAAAGAGGATATGTGCAGATTGGAATGCACTGAAATGAAAAAGCTGAGACAATGATTATCAGTGAGTGATGGAACTGAAAATGGTGTGCTACCATACAGATCTGGCATGGGATACTGATAAGGTTATGTGAATGGGCAACATGAGATGATTTGGACACGTTAAGAGAAAGGGGGAGGATGACATTCTGAGGTGGGTCATAGCTATTAATATGGATAATATGGATGGAAGAAGAATGCCTAGAGATGGCCTGAGGAAGACTGAGAATAAGGATAAGGGTTTGAGCAGAAAGATAGTTCAGAATCAAGGCATGGAGAGGTGCCATTATGTGACAACACCTTCACAAGTCTAGCATGATCTGTGGTTTTTAATTTTAACTACTATAACTACTACAAACTGATGCACATTTTTTTTTTCCCATGGGCCTTACAAATACATGAGGGAGAGTCATTTCACTGACTAACTACAGAGTTAAATCTGCTGCCACACGTCATGTGTACCATACTTCCTACTCCTTTTTCTGGATCCCATCTACCTCATTTATGCTAGGAAATACAGTTAGGTGGGTGCTGCTGATAAGCAATGCATGGAAGGTTCTCAATACAGCTATACAAGTTAAAGTCTATAAGTATGGCTTGCCAGGAAACTTTAAACAACTGCCAAATGTACTCTGATCCTCAATGGTTTGAAAGAAAATACTGTAACTTCAAACATTAGCTATTATGAAATGCTGAAAATGTCAAGAACAGTGACAGTACTATGAACAGTGATTCTCACCTTTACTCTATACTGATTTCTTGAAGGATCTTGAGAGGCTGATTGGAGATAACCATCATTCACCTCCTGCTCAAGTCTATGTTGCCCCTGGTTCTGGTTAATCTGGTCCCCATCTTCACTATTTAAATGATCTGTTGTAGAAGCATCTCCACTTTTATTCACTTCCTCTAAATCTTGATCTTGACCTGAATAATCAGTTTTAGAATTATCATGACTAAGATCAAGTGATGGGGTGGTAGGGGAGTCTGGAGTGTGGGGAGGAACGTGTTTCAACCGAGAGGAGCTTTCACTGTCTTCTCTTTTCCGTCTCTTAGAGTGTGGACTACTTCTATCATCACTTGACTCAGCTCCATGCAATACTTTGGCCTTAGGGCTCACAGAGTCTCTACTGGTATTGTGGCTATTTTTAGTGCTCTTCTTATCACCGGGTAATTCATCAGGTACAGCTAAACCTTTGATTTGCAGCAATTCTGCCACTTTAATGAGCCTGGCAAGATCCCTCTGAGCAACACTAACAATGCCAGCATACATGTAGCTAAGCAGGGCCTCCAGTTCATAGCGGCGGACATCCTGGAGGAGAACAACCGGGTGTTTGCCTCCAGTGTGTTCAAACATGTCTTCAAAGTAACGGCTGCATGTGGATAGGACCAGCTGGTGCACTGGATAGAATTTGCCCTCACATGCCACAGTTGCATCCGTATATCTCTCCTGAGAAGTATAAAATTGGATATAGCTTTTACATTATTAAAGGGAGGTCATATGGTTAGGAAAGCAATTACTATATGGCGGCAGACTGCAAGTAGCTACTTAAGTTTTGAGACTACCTTCTCTTCAATATTATCATCTTGTTTCATGTCTGAAGGTCTTGTTTCTGGGATTCATGAATTTTACACTCAGTCTGCAAACCTCTTCAATCCTACCAATCACCTAGCTATCAGTCTCAATCTTAAAGAAGCATATCAAAATGTGGTCAGCTGGCCATAATAATACTGCATACAGTAAATACTTCAGATGCTGGAGCCACAAATACCTGGTACACAAGCGACACCCTTTCTCTCCCTCCCTGTCCCTTGACAGAATTGTGGAATGTAGGAGCTTAGCAACTTTAGTTTGCAGTCAATCAAGCTCAAATGAGGCTAGGGCCATATCATCACATCAGTATTCCCTATTTCATGCAATTTTTACTGCCTAAAAAGAACAGCTGCCAGTACAGCATCAACAGTGCATCTTAGGAAGTATTAAAATATGCACTTTTTAAACATCAATTTCCCAGAATGAGACATCTGTTATATACTGTACTATAATGCCATCAATCAAATGACATCTTAAGATATGCTAACTGAAGCCATACCAGAACCATATATTTTTACTATTACTGGTAAGCATCATATGAAAAGCTTGTTCCACTAGATCACTGTACCATAATTTTCCTTAATCATTCATCTACTGATATATATTGTCTGATGGCATCACAAAGGAAGCACATTAAAAAACATATGTCAATGGGGTACATTAAATGATCAGATACTGAGACAACTATACTGTACATGTAATTACCTTGTGCCTGAGTGATGCGAGGGTATGACAAAAGGTGGTGCTGTGGTTGTTCCATGATAGTGACAGCATTCCATCCCCCATCCTGCTACTGTTTCACTGTAAACAAGAGTCCAAATTACTCTACAGTATTAAGTCCAACCTTACTCAATATATCAGACCCCACTTCCTGTACTAACAGTTTTCAACCAAGCACCCATGACTAAAAGCAATGATAATATTTATTGGTATCAATGATTCAAAATTTGGCCACAAATATTTCATGACAAACTGATTCACTCTGATTATACTAGCCTAGGCTATATATACAGGATCTTCCTTAACTTTAATGGATTTGAATGAATAAAACTGATACCAAGTGAAAGGATAAACTCAAGACCTCAATTCATTAAAATGTTCAACCTAGGCACAAAAACCCGATGTGATATAATCTAATAAGACAGCAGCTAAGGTAGTAGTTCTCAAAACAATAATCCACATCACCCACCGCAATGGAACTGTCAAAACCTTACAGCGCAACATCATTTAAGTTCCACAGCAGTAAGATAACCACATAATCACTACTAAAATGTATATAACGTGCCGCAGCCAAACACTGTGCTACCGTATAATATATACTGCACAAAGTAACAGATCTTAACCAGTTCCTTGTCACCCGTCGAAGCTTTTATCCTTTAGGTTCAGCGTCTTGCAGTATATTCCTTCCTCAAATACACTTAATATGCTCAAGCACTATATTTCTAACACTTCTACTGAACTAACTGTGCTTGGTATATAGTTCTTGGACAACCACGGCATTTCTTACCTTAGCTTAATAATAAAATAACGAGTATAAAATTAAAGTTATTAGACACCATGAAGGCTTTCTTTGTTTGGTTCCTACAATGAAGCCGACCACCTGCACAGATTTTATGCTAAGAAAATATTTACAAGAAGTATTTCATGGTCACTATCATTATTCATATTAAATCATAAGGATTTGGGGTAACTTTGCGCTCTGTTTACATACGATATACTGCGCAAATAATTATGTACTGTTATAACCCGCAGCATCTCAAACCCAAGACAAAGTACGCCATCTAAAGTCTCCTAAACACCCTCTGTGCTTCGCTCCTCAGACGGTCAAGAACGAGTTCTCGAGGAGTATAGGATTTTTTTTTCTTCCTTTTTAGCAGTCATATATCCTTTCCCTCTAGCCCATCCCCTTACGATATAGTTGATTATGTGATGACTGAATAATACTAATAAAAGAACGAACAGCTTAAGTTACCTCTACTGTCTTACAAGATCTTTTGTTATGTACTCTGTACCTTTACAACAGTAAACATTTCAATCAATCGATTGGATATATTAGGTGGGCGGACAGATCATCTGTCGCAGACATTAATTTTAGTGCATGCAGGAAGTGAATTTTTTTCTTCCCCTAAAAAACTGAGTATGCCATTATCAGGCAAGTCAAACGATAAAATAAATGGGTCATAAAAGATGAACGAGGTGCATATCTGTGGTTTCTAAGATCTTGACTTACGAAGTTAGTATTATTTGATGTCAAGTGAGAGAGGAACATTTACTTTGAAGGCTAGAGGGCATAAAAAGCCGTGAAAAGTGATGTTAGGGCTGTAGAAGGTCATTAATATGTGGTCCAAGGCCCACCCAGAATGTCTTGGGGTTGACCCAGCCTATCCAGCAATGTTGCACTCGGAAGATAATAATGCTGGAGTATGTAGCAACTCCTTAAATAATGTTGAGAAATGTGACAGGACTCAAAATTATCAATTAAGTCACGATACTGTAAGTCCAGAACAACACATTGTGGTTTTAAGAAATGAATGAAAGTTAAAGAAAAGTAAAAAAAAAAAAAATGAATGGATTTAAATTAATATGAATTAGTTTAAAAGCACAGCAGGTAAGTTAAAAGACATATGGCTGAATTCAATCAAAAGACATAATGGCTGAATTCAATCAGCTGAGATTAATAAACTGGGCGTGGTCGAGGGTCCTTTAAATCAGCAGGCCTTTAAACTCATTCATACTCGTAGGCGTACTATATAGGCGGGGGATCAGGAGGGACGGCACCCCCCCCCCCCTTTAACCCCGACTAGGAAAATGTGTTTTTCAGGGCTTTTCCTTTCTGTTGGCGGACTGATTCACACATCTAAGAAGAATTATGGTTAAAATTATTTGACCTCTCATATTTTTAAGCAGATTCTCCTATTTGGTAATAAATTATTGAAAGACAAATTATTAATATGAACGTGGAGACCCAAATCGATTGTGTGGAATAATGTGGTGAAGCATGTAGAAAATTTTAAATATCTGGGAACGATTGTATCGTCTAATGGATCATTAAAAAATGAAATTGAGGAGAGGATTAGACAGGTTTGACGAGGTGTTGGAACGTTGAAATCTATCTATCTATCTATTGCCTGACACCATAATCCCGTAAGGAATGGCCATTTGACTTTGAGTTATTTGTTTTACGGGGAGGGGCACTAACCTTCCACCAACGCACTTGCTGATACGTAGGGAGCACGTATGGTTTGGTTATATGGTTACCACCCAGCGCTGTAAATGGTTTCTTGGCTTATAGGAAACCATTTGGCTTGTCACTCAATGTAAAGCCACCTGTTAAGGAAAGAAAAGCAATAAGAAGTGACAGGAAAGATGGGAGAAACAGGAAGAGAGGAGGGCAGGCACAGAAAAATAATAATAAAGGGTAAGGAAGAAGTAGGCAGCACTACATCAAGTGAGTGGATGATGGTCGCCACCACCTACCACTTGTGCTGTTTGGAATAATATGCTTACGGTACACACTAAAGTACAAATTTACAAGTCCATGGTTAGACCAATGTTAATTTACGGGCATGAGTCATGGTACAGTACAACTGCACCAGATCAGAAAGTATTAGTATTTGAGAATAAAATACTAAGAGTTACAAATGAAAGAGTAAGGGATATTACGAGAGTGGAACCAGTTGATGAATATGTGAGACTGTCTCGCTGGAAATGGCTGGGGCATATATTGTATATAGAAAAGAAGGCAGGTTAATACAGATGTGCCAGATTGGACTGCTAGAGGAAGAAGAGGCAGAGGTAGGCCGAGGCAAACCTGGCTGAGGACAATGAAGAGAGAAGCAGGAGAGGCGTGTTGGTGGGACCTGAAGGAGATGACAAGAGACAAATACTGGTGGAGAGAGTTCATCGAGGCCCTATACATCCCGTGGGGTGCCACTGGAAATGATTGATTGATTCTCTTTAGTATGTGAGGGAACTTTCACGACAAACTCCTTCACCCCTACCCCGTAGTGAAATGCCTTCCCATACGCTTATGTTCTTACGATTTAATGTCAATCAAATGCCTTGTATTTTTACCCATAACTGTACCTTTAAAAATAATTCATGTTTTTCGATCACGCGCTTTTTGTTTACTATTCCAGGGTCTTTAATTCTTGCCACAACTTCACCATTACCATGCAAGTAGAACTGCCGAATTACCTAGCATTGTTTACATTGTGCCAAATACCCATATCCTCTACCCACAGCTATATTATACTTCAATATTTTCATTAATGTCACATACCTCAATATTATATACAGTGTGGTACATATCTCAGTATTATGTAGTGTGTCACTTCTCAACATTATCCACAGTGGTGTCATGTATCACAACACTATCTGTGGTGTCATATGCTCCATTATCTACAGCTGCCACATACCTCAACATCATTTACAGACCCAAATGCCTAGGAATCATTTTATGTTCTATATTATCCAACATTATTTAGTGATGTCACAAGTCATCAACGTGATCCACAGTGTGGCAAATACTCGTATATTATCTTCTGCCATGTAACCCAATATTATGTACAGTATGCCGCATCCATTATATCCGGTGTACTACATAACTCAACGTTATGTAGTGCTGCAACATACCCCCAACGTTGTCCAGTGTACCACATACTTTATCCACAGTGTCTCAACGTAACATTATCGACAGTGCGCCACATGCCTTGTCACCTGCAATCTTGCCTCATATTTCAGCGTTATCTACAGTGTGACCTTTTTTGACATTTATTATTCAGCATTCGCAAGTGTTTCCATACATTTTAACATTGTATCTCTTGAAACATGTTCCACCATAGCATTATGAGCACATACCCCAACATTCCCTACATGTTGCCACATACCGCAAATTATTTACAGTCTGCTATATACCGCAGTATTATCTACAGCAGTGTATCAGGCGGCAGTCAAAACACCGCCTTAGGGGACATCAATCTCTATCATGTTAATAAAGCGAATGATATTTTTAACGTTTTATGACTTATCAAATAGATACAAACTTACTGATTTATATTTACAGTAAATGGGGTACATAATAATATTTCTCTATTTATAATGCTCTATATATCATTATTTTTAATTCAGATTACCATTAGGAGTCGAAAAAAAAGAACTATAGACAAATAACAGAACGTAATCATAATTCTAACTGTATTTTCTTCTAAACTAGGGGATGAGTAAGGTCTAGAAATTTAAAAAAAAAAAAAAAAGTAAGTTAGAAGTGGCAAACTTTAAAATCTGTTATAACAACTAGATCTAATTCATTAAAGTTTATATTGTCTGTGATGTTACAAACCTCTTATCTGAGCCCATTGTTCCAAAGATAATTTTGTTGTCAGGTCTGAGGCTGGACTATATTCTAACTGCTACATCAAGAGCTTAGGACAAACAACAACAACAACAACAACAACAACAATAATGATAATAACAATAATAATAGTAGTAGTAGTAGCAGTAGTTGTACGGTAGTAATAGTAGTAGTAGTAGTAAGTTGTAGTATTAACAGTAGTAGTAGTATAGTAATAACAATATCATCATCCTTTAAAACCCCTTTTCCACATATATAGGAACAGCTACAGGGAAGTACAAATGAGAACTATCAGCAGAATGCCCAGTAATGGTACACACATCCATCCACTCATCGTACAAACCTTCAAAACTCTTGGCTTCACCTCACAGGCCAAATGATCCACACAAAATCGCTCTTCGTAATACCCGTGGAGAGAGAGAGAGAGAGAGAGAGAGAGGGGGGAGGGGGGAGGGAACCTTAGTTATGTGCATCTCCGTACCGTACAATTCTCTCATTTCCTTCACCTGTTCAGCTTCCGTACATCGCCTATTCACACATTCACTTCCTTCTCACTATCTTTACTTCCGGAACTCTCAAACATTTCACACATTCACTGACATTGTACATCCACCTTCTTGAGAGAAAAAATAAATAAATAAAAAGAGGGACGCTCATAACACGTTTCTTATTCACACAGACGCCTACATTATTCATCTGTTCCTCAGTTTTCATCATACTTCGTTTGTTCACTTATTTATCATTCACCCACCTGATTAATTAAAGGAAAATAGAGTTTGTAATAAGTCACATTTCTTTCTCTCCCTTAACATGGATACTTTATTTACTTGCACATTCATTTATATTGACCATTCACCAAAAAAAAAAAAAAAAAATGGAAATAGAAAATAAGGGTTCATGGGGACTCTCAAGTGGTTTGGGAGGGAAGCTTTCTGTACTTTCTGGAGGTCTGCACGCCAACCCATCCCACCCACACGCCCGCCGGCACACTCAGTATGGCCGTTATGAAGAAGAAGGTGATGACGAAGCTCTCGAAGTAGTCACGTACCATACCTGTCCGAAAACAAGAACTAGTCGAATATAGGAGGGAAAGGTTACTCTGGGAGGCTATAGTAAAAAAAAGAAAAATTAGTCTCTCTTCTGCGCCTCAGCTTTCATCTCTTCGCTAATATTCCTAATCTGAAAGAGCCCCTGCATGTGTGTCTGTCCTTGGTCGATGCACATAGATTTAATGTGTCAGGGAAAAAGTGACAGACATCCTCGAACAGGAAAGAAGATGCAGTGTATTTGTAACCCAACTTTTGTCTCCGAATTTACAAGCTATTTGATGGATATACGGTTATTTGATTGGTTGATTGATTGAAATAAGATGATGGCAGCGTAAGAAGAGGTGACTGCTCCCATACAACGATTTGATAGTATTAGTTAAAGACAGACCCTGCCTTACCAGTAACGAAGCCCACAAAGACGATATTGAAGCCTTGCTTTACCTACAACAAAGACGGTATTGAAGCCTGTTCCTACCTACAACAAAGGCGATATTGAAGCCTGTCCTTACCTACAACAAAGGCGATACTGAAGCCTGTCCTTACCTACAAC
>JAGKTI010010091.1:0-29269 GCA_018397915.1 Birgus latro
CTCTTCTTCATTATCATCATCACCATCATTATTATCAACCTAACTCCTTTTCCTGCTAAAGGACAGAGAGCAAAAAAAAATCTGATAAAGGAAGAACTTTCAACACAATGATCAATTAAATGGGCGACACTCTCATTCACACAACATTCACCACCGTGGACTCCTAACTCCACCTCACAGGCATAACCGTCCATACTTAAGTACTTTACAATACCTATCAGCTTATGTCACTCAGACATCTATCATACCAATGAGTAATGAAAGGAGTGTCAAGCCTTCATCATATACCCCTTCAAAACAAAATTCTTCCAACCAATTCGATCTTGTCAGTTCCCCTACCACATTAACCTCCATACTTCGCTTTCTCACACTCATTTACCATATCTAACGAACTCCTGCTTGGCCTTTCACACATCCCAAATTCAACCTTGCTCAGAAATATACTTTCACCACTCGATTTACTACCCTTCTCTCCAAATGACCATAGCATCTAAAACATTTTTTTCAACTTAAGCATCCACAGATTTCCTTTTCTTACATCCTTCACAAATCAGATAATTTATCTTATTCACTTACTGCACTTCACACACATTCCTCAATAACCCTAATTTCCACTGCTCTTACTCATGACTTCTCATTTTCAAAAGCAACATCAAAATCTCAGACCCACAGGTAAAAGTACAGTAGATAATCTTCTTGCTGCTGCCACACTAAGATCTCTGTTTTGTACCAGGGCCTTTCCAGCTTCAGCCACTTTCCTTCCCTATGCTGCTCTCATTTCTACTTCCTTTGTACATTTACCTCTCTCCTCTATTCTTGCACCTTAATACTTGATCTCCCTTGTCAAGTCAAGTACAGTACCCTTGCATCCAGTACAGCATTTTTGTCAGTCAGTACTACTGTACTGGACTAAATCCAGACTGGACAAACAACAGACCTTATGGGAAAAATGAATAATGTCAAACAAGCCTTGAAAAAGTCCCCTCAAAATTCAACTTAACTACACTTTCACACAACTAAGATCTTACCAACCTTTAACCCATAAACCACGGGGTTGTCGGAGGCGCGCCGTGCCCATCCCGCAGGGCAAATCCGCTCCCCGACTGACTTTTTTTAAATATTTGCCAAAAATCAGTTATTAGTCCTAGAATATTATAATTAAATATGCATATGGCACATACCTTCAGCTTTCTCCTGGGATGTTTTTTTTTAGCACTCGTCGACTACTGTAGGACTTGTGGAGACTTCTGAAGTTGGGTAACCAAGTGTCCACTTTACACTTACAGACTTCCCGTAATATGAATACCACAGCCAGATATTAACACTAGAAACACTATTCAATGATTTCCAAGTAGTTTGGAATCCATACTCAAAAAAAAAAAACACTGTGAAAGCAATGTAAAATACAAGAGCATACAAGCCTCCCGCTCGCGCTAATTCGCCGCTCGTATTATCATTTCTTTTTCATACATACACTCACACTTTATTATTTCTAGTACTTTATTACACTTATATATATCTACAGTTCTTTACCACTTACCACACGATGTTTAGTAGGGGCAGAGGCCACAGGGCCTTTTATAATAGACGCAAAAGCGGCAGAAATGGAGGGGCGCGACTGCGGCATGCCTGCAGCCTGAAGGACGGCGTGAACTGAGATGTATGTATCTCGGTAGCCAAGAGTTGAAAATGTCAGCTGCTAATGTATATGCTAAGAAATAAGTCGTAGGAAATCTAGACAATATATAATAAATTAGGTGGTTCCAGGCGAATATATCACTCAGGCTTCTCCCTTCCTTTCTTATATACATTTATATTACGAGAACAGCTCATATGGCATATTTCACAGGAAAAAAAGCAAGGGAAATCAGCAAACGAGTGCAGGTTGGATGTTGCCAAGTGATAATTAGCCAATTCCAGGTGTATGGCACTATCAATTACCTTATTTTTTTATATATATATTATTTTGTATAACAATAGGGTATAGGGCTCATTTCAAAGGATGAAATCAGTGGAAAAATCCGGGGAAGATTTATGTAGTGCAAAGCGGCTGAGCAGAAGACATGAGAGGGTAATGGAAGGGAGGTAGGGAGAGGAGTCTAGAATGGGGGAAAATGGCTAAATTGTCAACAATGGATGGGAGTACTGATGACATTAGCAGCTCTGACTATTGTTGGACATTGGCAGTGCTGATAGATGATACAAGTCACCACCTGAAAGCCCGGGCGAATTCAAAACAACACAAAATCACAAAAGTGACGCTCGGCGGTATGATCCATTGCGCCCAAGCGTCACAGAAGAGACGACCCGTGGTTAAGGGGTTAAGGTGAGTGGTGATGGGCTAGGGGGGGAAGGGGGAGGGGTTTCCAGGCCTGTAGGAGGTCCTACTGACCCCCTGGAGAGGGCCTTCAGGATCCTGAGGTGGCCTCTCTGCCTCAACCTCCCTCATAAATCCCTCACAGTCACACATTGACACCTTGTCGTCGTCGTCATCAGGGGGAAGTGTTGCTGCTCCTGCCTGTTGTTGAGGTTCTCCCAAGGCTCTCCTCTCATCATTTCGATGCTCAAAGAACTTTGTGATGAGGGTCTGCCTCCTCTGCTTGAAGTGCTGCCTGTGTAAATCCACACAGAACTGGACACTGTTATTCACATTAGCTAACACTTCCTGGCGAAGCACTTCGTTGGTATCCTTGTTCAGTTCCTCCTTCAGTATCTCTACAGCATGTAAGATGTCTGCAGGTAGTAGTACTGGACGCAGCACGTCAGCACTAGAGAAGAACTCCTCGGATTTGGCCCACTTTGCACAGCCGATCCGTACTAGCCCAACAAATCCATACTACAGTGATAAATTATTATTTTTTTTTGCCGACCGTACCGGATGAGAATAGTACTGGACACATCTGTACTAGATGCGAGGGTACTGTATGTCTACTCACTATAATATCATACTGGTAGTCACCCTCCCTTTCACAAACAATCACTTGGCTCCTATCCACTTTTTCAAAGAACAATGCTTACAGACATCCACAAAAGTCTGTAGCAATCTGCCAAGCTCTTGTTCACTATTGGCAGGCAACACAATACCATTTACATACATTGGATTTGAGATACTCCATCCTTCATCATTCATTGCCATCCTCATCTCTATCTCTATTATTCAAGGCACCATCAGGGACTGTATAAGTGAAAAAAGTGAGACTGCACTGTATAAGCAAACAAATGTAGTGGTAGAGTGAATAACAATACAGGTGGCCATCCACATTCGCGGGGGTTAGGGGACACAGATCTCCACGAATGTGGATTTTCCATGAATGTTTGACGCGCCTTCCAGTAAATGCCTCCACAGCAACAAATCACCCCCAGTGAGCAAGTGTGCACATACTGTGCCTAATAAACCATATCTGGAACCTGAAAGCAGCATAAAATATCACAAACAGCTGATGGCTTAGTCATCAGCTACATATTTACCCAAACTTCTTACAACCATACCCATTAAATTCAGACTTGGCTCCACAGAAGGGCAATCCGCGAATCTGCGAGTCACGCAAAAGATGATTCCGCGGATGTGGAGGGCTGCCTGTGGTTGTTTGTACTTGGTCAGAAGTAGCTCTGAGCTTTGGACACTGCTTACATCCCTTAGTGAATTTTGCTGAGAATTCAACTCACTGTTTTTGTGAATTTGACCCAACTTCACGATATGGGTATGTAATTAACACTTTGGCCCGCCCGGTGCACTCAGACCGCACCACACCAGACTCGGCTGGGCATTGCCAGGTCACGCATAGTTACTCGCACATGTTTATAATTTTTTCTTATTTCTGACCTTATTTTTCACTGTATATTATTCAACTTGGTCATAAATTGTTCACAATAGATTTTTCTACAAGGATATGTGCACTTAAGGCTGAAGAGAATACCGTATGAGCATTACCAATACTACGAGAGAAAATACAATGACACGTAAAAAAAAACACAGGCAGCTAACGTAAATGTTTTATCTATCATGGATAAGATTTACAGTAAATATAAAGGCAGTAAAACACAGAAAATGATAAAAAATCCAGGGAAAACTGCAGGTAAACAGATGCAGTAGTAAGCTGGGTCTGACCACAGAGATGGGAAGTTAGTGATGTTTTCTTTGGCATGGGTGGCTGCGTGGCAACCTGGGGCAGCCACATGACTCACAGAGAAAAAGAGAAGACACTGGGGCTCATTTTAAACAATATCCCATGAAAATTTAACAATAAATGGATTTTTGGCAAATCTTTTACTTCAATGATGAGAATATCATCATCGGCGGGCCTACATTAGTTTTTTAGATGACGAGAATATCATCATCGGCATGCCAAAGTGCTAAATCCTCAGTCTCATTAACCTTTTGAGATTCCGATGATTTTATGCGTCATTTTAAATCCAACCTCAGAGATTCCAATGACATGTTCATGCGTCATTTTAAGATACTTTTGTAAATATTCACCATAAATCGCATTTACGCGCCATAACAGAGAGACCCAGGCATGACATTGTGGAATGCTTGCTCTGTGTGTTCTCATTGCCTCCTCCTCGAGCAACATCATCTATCAAGTGCAAGAGTCCTCACACAACAGGAGCTGAGGAGACAAAAGTCAAAAGTGGGGACCAGGGCGAGTAATCATCAACAACGTACTCAATATACAACAAAACTTCAATAAGTCGACCCTGCAGAAGGCAGAATCTCCAGAAAATCGAACTCTGACCGAGGCGTGACTTACTGTTTATTTAAAGGGTTACACTTTAGTTTCTTATATTCCAAGTGCTACATTTTAATTTATTATATTCCAAGTGTTACAATTTAGTTTAATTGACATTAAAGTGAAGTAAGTAGGTGCAGAGCTTTACATACTTAAGTGACTGTTGCACCCCTCCAACTATGCAACCTCTTATCCTAGCCTAGCCTATGAAATGAACCAAACGGTTATTATTATTTTTATTGCTTTATAAATGCTTCTATAGTTTAGTGTTAATAAATAAGTAATCACATATGATTTGCGATAATTGTGGGGGTTAATATAGGTTTTCTTGCAATTATTCCTGGTTAGTAGGAAAATTCAGTATGTCGACCTACTCTAGAGCCCCAAATAGTTTGACTTTTGAAGGATTTACTTAATGTGTCATTTTGACGTTTTATTTTCTTTGCTTCCCCCTGTGGCGGGAGGGACACAATCTGGCCGCAATATGGGGTGGTACTACTACTCTGCGGCCAGACTGTATTAGAAAGAATTCAGCCATCGTATTCCCTGCGTGTCGTAAAAGATGACTAAAAGGGGCAGGGTGAGGGGACTAGGGACCCCCTCCTCTGTTTTTTAGTTCCTAAAAAGAGAGAGGCCAGAGAAAGGGATGGGGGATCGAGTTGTCCCCATACCCTGAAGGTTGGGTATATGAATGTGCGTGGATGTAGTACGACTGAGGCTAAAAGGAAGGAGATTGGGAGACTGTTTGTGAGAAGGAAGTTGGATGTGTTAGCTCTGAGTGAAAAGGAAAGGTGACTCTACGTTTGGAAGTGTGAATGGAAGATTGTCAGGTATTGATAGAGGAAGGGCAAGAGAAGGTGTGGCCTTGTTAGTGAGCCCGGAAGTACAGCAGTGTGTGACTGAATGGAAGGAGGTGTCATCGAGACTGATGTCGGTGAAAGTGAAATTTGAACGTGAGTTGTGGGTATTTGTGAGTGCATATGGGCCTGGTAGTGAAAGGGATGAAGAAGAGAGGAGTCTTTCTGGAATGATGCTGATGAGTGTTTGCAGAGCTTTGGAGTGAATGTGAATGTGGTAATGATGGAGGATCTGAATGCTAGAGTGGGAAATATAGCAGTTGAAGGTGTAATTGGTATGCATGGCATGCCTGGAAGAAATGAAAATGGAGAACGAATGATAGGTGTGTGTGCTGAGCGAGAGATGGTGATTGGGAATAACTTGTTTAAGAAGAAAGATATTTACAAGTATACATGGGTGAGACAGGAGGGTGGAAGGGTTACTGACAGAGCATTGATGGACTATGTGGTTGTGTCCAGGAATGTAATAGGAAGATTGTTGGATGTGAGAGGGTGGAGGTATGTCTGACCACTACCTGGTGGAGGGAAAGCTGAGAGTAGGTAAGAGATGGGTGAGAGCTAAGAGAGTTAGGTGTGGCAGGGAGGTTTTGAAAATGAGTGAGTTGGATAAAAGAGAGAAAATGACAGAGCATCAGGAGAAATTGAGAGATCAGTGGAATGCAGTCAAAGATCAGGAGAGTGGCAGTGTGGAGGAGGAATGGCAGCTGTTTAAGAGTGCTGTGGTGGGGCATGCAGAAGAGGTGTGGTGTGAGACGAGTGGGTGCTGGTGTAAGAAAGGGAAGTGAATGGTGGTGCGAGGAAGTAAGTATGACTGTGGGTGAGAAGAGACATGCATATGAAGTGTGGTTGCAGAAGAAGGATAAGGTGTCATATGAGAGGTATAAGGAAAAGAGGAATTGGGCGAGAAAGGCTGTGCGTGATGCTAAAGTGGCAGCAGATGAGAGGTGGGGTAGGCAGCTGACTGAGAATTTTCAAGAGAATAAGAAAATGTTTTGGAAGGAGGTGAAAAGGGTGCGAAAGGGAGAGTCTGGGAAGGAAGAGCGAGTAAAAGCAGAGGATGGAAGAATGTTAACTGAGATGGATGCAGTAAGGAAGAGATGGGCGAAGTATTTTGAAAGATTGTTAATTATAGAGGAAGAAAGGGAGGCTGAGATTGTGGCAGATGGAAGGGTGCAAGGAATAGATGTGTTGGGAGAGTTGAATGAATCTTTGATCACGATGGAGGAAGTGCAAGAGGCAGTAAAGCAGATGAAAACAGGGAAAGCTGCAGGTATGGATGGGTGTGCTGTGAAATGCCTGAAAGGTGGTGGAGCGACTATTGTTGACTGGTTAGTATGATTGTTGAATGTGTGCTTTGTGCAAGGTATGGTGCCAGTTGACTGGGCAAGTGCTTGTGTGGTCCCATTGTATAAAGGTAAGGGTGATAAGTATGAATGTACTAGCTTTAGAGGTATAAGTCTGTTGAGTGTTGTAGGTACGGTGTATGGTATAGTGTTAATTAAGAGAGAGAGGGTACATAGGGAGTGACTGGTGATGAACAGTGTGGCTTTAGGAGAGGGAGGGGATGTGTGGATCAGGTGTATGCTGTGAGACAGGTGTGTGAAAAGTTTAGCGAAAGGTAAGGATGTGTTTTGGGCATTCAAAGATTTAGAGAAAGCATATGATAGAATTGATAGGGAGGCTTTGTGGAATGTTTTAAGATTGTATGGGCTTGATGGCAGGTTATTAAAAGAGTGAAAAATTTTTATGTAAATAGTAGGGCATGTGTAAGAGTGGGAAATACTGTAAGTGACTGGTTTCCTGTGAGAGTGGGGCTGCGGCAGCGATGTGTGATGTCACCTTAGTTGTTTTATATCTATATGGATGGTGTTGTAAGGGAGGTGAATGAAAGAGTGTTAGGTGGAGAACTGAGTCTGGTGAATGTTGATGGTAGAGAGTGGAATCTGAAGCAGCTGCTGTTTGCAGATGATACTGCACTGGTGGCTGATTCAGAGGAGAGATTGAGACAGTTGGTAGAGGAGTTTGGAGGGGTGTGTGAAAGGAGGAAACTGAAAATAAATTAGAATAAGAGTAAAGTGATGAAGTGTATAAGGTTGGTAGATGGTAGGAGGATGAATATAGTTTTGAATGGTGAGTTGCTTGAGGAGGCAGAGTGTTATAAGTATTTAGGGTCACATGTTGCTGTGGATGGAAGAATAGATGAAGAAGTGAAGTTTAGAATGAATGAAGGTGGAAAGGTGCTGGGAGGAATGAGAAAAGTCTTTAGATGTCGTTCACTTAGAATGGATGTAAAGAGAAGGCTGTATGAGGGTATTGTGGTACCGACTGCATTATATGGGGCTGAAACATGGAATATGGGAGTAGCAGAGAGGAAAAGTTTGAATGTAATGGAGATGAGGTGTCTGAGGAGTACGTCTGGAATGATGCATATGGATCAAGTGAGAAATGATGAAGTGCGAAGGAGAACTGGAATTGTTCGGGAGATGGCTGATCGAGTTGAGCAGAGGGTGTTGCGATGGTATGAGCATAGGGAGAGAATGGATAATGAGCGACTGGTGAAAAAGATAACTAGATCTAATGAGAGAGGTGTAAGGCTGAGAGGAAGACCACGAATAGGATGGATGGACAGTGTGAAGAGAGCGTTGGATGCGAGAGGGTTGTCTGTTGAGCAAGGAAGAGTAGCTGTGCGTGACAGAAATGAATGGAGGGAAATTGTGAATGAATAAATGATGACGCAGCCCTGAGGGGATATTCTCCCGCATTTTGTCTGATCAGCTGATCAGGTCAGGTGTGGGTAAGGGGTTGAGTCCATTATGATGCGGCAGGGGTAAACCAGCTTTGCTGTCGGGCCCTGCTATGGATGTCACTGACTGCACTGCATAGTTGACCCTTGTGTGGTATGGTGCGGTGAGGATCTGTCCCTTCTCCCCTTTGGGGCTAAGATGCGAATGAATGTGTATAAGCAGATGAGTAAATTGGTAACGTGTTGACCTGTCTCAGCTAACTCCTTTTTCTTGGGGGAAGCTTTGCTGTCAGGCCCTGCTATAGATGTCACTGACTGCACTGCATAGTTGACCCTTGTGCGGTATGGTGCGGTGAAGATCTGTCCCTTCTCCCCTTTGGGGCTAAGATGCAAATGAATGTGTATAAGCAGATGAGTAAATTGGTAGCGTGTTGACCTGTCTCAGCTAACTCCTTTTTCTTGGGGGAAGCAGCCTAGGTATATAGATAGATAGAGATTTTCTTTGCTTCCCTTTTTGAGCATTCTGCTATAAACAACAACTATTCAGTTTGAAAATAACACCACAACCAGCATTCTGTCATGAAAAGTGTATTTACACTGACCGATCAAAGAAAAGATCGTGAAGCGAATCTGCTACCGAGAATCATAAATTGTGCATCTTTTCCCTTTCACTTTACCGCGCAATAAAATGCAGAAATAACCATAATCTATGTATCATTGTAAAAGTAATTTATTGTAGTTTCTCATGGTTTAAACCAAATTTATATATCTATTATTATTTCTTTTTTCTTTCATTCATTCATCATCCAATCCTATGTTGCCCTATAGGAGTATTGGAGCCTGGGGCTAGGCAAGTTGGTCCTGATATAGGCAAGTTGGTCCTGATATTTAAGATGAGAATGACCAGCCTCACTCATCCCTGAGTGACATTACATGAACAATAAACCCCAGCCACCCCTTGGATATAAACCTTCACCAGCTCAATCCGACTGGAGCACCGTCATTACCCACTAAACCACCAGGCACCAAAGTTTGGTCATATGGTTACCATCCAGTGTAGTAAATGGTTACTTGGTGTACAGGAAACCATTTCGGCTGTCACTCTGTGCAGAGACACCGGTTGTTTCCTGTACACCAGGAAACCGTTTTCAATGCCGGGTGGTAACCATATAACCAAATTTTGGCACCTGGTGGTTTAATAGGCAATTATGGTGCTCCAATTGGATTAAGCCAGTGAAGGTTTATATCCAAGGGATGGTTGGGGTTTATAGCTCACATAATGCCACTCAGGGATGAGAGAGGCTGGTCACTCTCATCTTAGACATCACGACTGATTTGCCTAGACCCGGGCTCCTACGCTCCTCATGGGGAAAAATAGGATTGGATAATGAGTGAATATTTGCTGAATATTTTTCTACAGCAAGGTATAAAATTTTTGGTTTTCGCCCAACTTCAACTTGTCATTTTGCCTTTCTATTTTTTGTTTTCCTTTTTTGAACATACTATGATAAGTAGAACTATTCAGCTTTAAAATGACACCAAAACCAACATTCTATCATGAAATGTGCATTTATACAGAACGATCAAAGAATAATATCACGGCGCGAAGATGTGGGTCAGCGTGAGAGCGGCTGACTTTAGCACAGACATAATCTGCCCAGCCCAGAAACTTGATAGGGTTAACTTAAACCCATCATACTATGGAGTAAATTTAAGTACGATATTTCAAGTGTTGAACTTTGTCTCTATTCTAAGCCATGCATCCTTTAACAAATAATGATCCCTACAGTAAATGTACATACATTTTACTGGGAAAAGCAAGTAATATCAGCAAGTAAGTTAGAATGAAAATATTCAGAGCAGTGACTTGGCCCAAAATATAGCTGGCTGAACTCATTGGAAGAATCTTCATCCATCCATCATCTAATCCTATGCCGCCCCACAGAGAAGCGTAGGAGCCCGGGGCTAGGTAAGTTGGTCCTGACATTTAAGATGCGAGTGACCAGCCTCACTCATCCCTGAGTGGCATTACGTGAGCAATAAACCCCAACCACCCCTTGGATATGAACCTTCACCGGCTCAATCCGACTGGAGCACCGTAATTACCCACTAAACCAGCAGGTGCCAAAATTTGGTTAAATGGTTACCACCAAGCATAGTAAATTATTTCCTGGTGTACAGGAAACCATTTGGTTTGTAACTCAGTGTAGTCACCTACAGGCAGACAGAAGCGGAAAGAACGAAGGAAAAAAAGACAGAAGAGGGAGTGAAAAGTCACATGCAGGCAGAAGGATGAGGAAAGAATGAAGGAAAAAAATACCGAAGAGGATGCAAGGAAAGAAAGATGGACGAGAGGAAGGGGAGACACCTAAGAGCATCTCACAGATAAAAGTGTCATAGTAAAAGCCTCAATTAGTTAACTGGCTGGGCCAGTTCCCATTCATAGGTGGAAACTACCATTTACCTGTCACTTAACATCCCACTTATTTGTCACTTAATATCATGTGATTTTGTTTACCGATGATTAGTAAGTAAACTCTAACATCTGACTATTACTTAATAACATACGATTATGTCTACTCACCATGTAAATAGATTATAATGTCTGCTAATTTTCTGCAGAACTGATAAGGAGCATACACTTAAGTGATGTATATTCCGATTTCCACTCAATTAAGCTGGTGTGCCACATGGATCAGTTCTGGCTCCAACCCTATTCCTAATTCATATTAATGATCTCTTATCTGTCACCCATAATCCCGTCCATTCATATGCAGATGACAACACTTCACAGTTTATTCACACTTAAACATCCACTGACAAAGTCTAATATCTCTAACTCACAACTCAGTATAGCCATTTCCATAAATCAAGACTCATCTA
This sequence comes from Birgus latro, assembly GCA_018397915.1. Classification (NCBI taxonomy): domain Eukaryota; kingdom Metazoa; phylum Arthropoda; class Malacostraca; order Decapoda; family Coenobitidae; genus Birgus; species Birgus latro. The sequence goes on from JAGKTI010010091.1 coordinate 11,214, forward strand.
GGATAACTCAATAGAGACAAAATAACCTTGTCTCATTTAATGCTAGTAAAACCAAATACAGTAATCCCTCCAATATCCGTTGTAACAGAGCCAAAGGCATGTTCGAATATTGGTTTTGTCCGGATATTGGTCCTGAAGCTCCAGCACTGGTTTTTCATGCCCCTAACCTAACCTAACCTAAATCAGAAAACTACCTTCCTACCTCCCTAGTGGACATGTATAGCACTTATTTAGGTCCCTTTTCACATAAATAATGCACACATAGCATGAATTTATTGAATTTTAACCAAAAAATGATGATTTAGAGGTGAGTGAGTCATAGGAGCTCAGAACTTGCTAGCATAGTATAAGTAAGTATCGGACATGGAAATCATCTTTTCTCACATTTTATGCACTAAATTATTGGATACAAAGCATCAAATACAGTAAATGATGTTAACTGCTACCAGAAAAATGGTTAGGTTAGGTTAGGTTAGGTTAGGTTAGGTTAGGTTAGGTTAGGTTTGGTTTGGTTAGGTTAGGTTAGGTTACGCCCGGACATGAAATTCACTGCTTCAACCTTTCTCATAGCTGGTGCACTTAATAACCATGCATGAAAGAATTAAATTAAAAGCAGGAAATTATGATTAACACAATGTTAGGTTAGGTTAGGTGAGGTTAGGACATGAAATTCACTGTTTCAACCTTTTTTCTAGCTGTTTTACTTAAGAACCATGCATGGGAAAATTAAACTGCAAGCAGGAAATTATGATTAACATTTAGGGTAATTTCTTAACACATTAACAGCATGATGAAAACAGGTTAGGCATGAAAATCTTTATGGTAACCATAGGTTAGGTTAGGTTAGGACCAGACATGAAATTCACATCTTCCACCTTTTTTCTAGCTGGTTTACTTAAGAACCATGCATGGAAAAATTAAATTGCAAGCAGGAAATTATGATTAACATTTAGGGTAATTTCTTAACACATGTACAGCATCATGAAAACAGGTTAGGCATGAAAATCTTTATGGTAACCATAGGTTAGGTTAGGTTAGGACCGGACATGAAATTCACATCTTCCACCTTTTTTCTAGCTGTTTTACTTAAGAACCATGCATGGAAAAATTAAATTGCAAGCAGGAAATTATGATTAACATTTAAGGTAATTTCTTAACACATTAACAGCATGATGAAAACAGGTTAGGCATGAAAATCTTTATGGTAACCATAGGTTAGGTTAAGTTAGGACCAGACATGAAATTCACATCTTCCACCTTTTTTCTAGCTGTTTTACTTAAGAACCATGCATGGAAAAATTAAATTGCAAGCAGGAAATTATGATTAACATTTTTGGTAATCTTTTAACACATTTACAGCATGATGAAAACAGGTTAGGCATGAAGTTAGGGTACTTACGAACAAGAAGCTGCCCTCTGATGTAATAACCCACTCTATCATCTCAGACTCTGACAGGTAGACCTTGCACCTGACACACCTTTCCAATTGAGAATCACCAGCACTTATCACCAACACTTTACACAACATTTTTTTCTTAATAACTGGAATCACATCACTTCACTTCACTGTACATAACAGTAAATTCCATCATCACACACATGATGAAGAAGGTGAAGAGCAGTATCAAGCACTGTAGGAGGTAGGGTATCACCACAAAAGCAATCAACATGGCTGCCATTGTCGGAGGTGTTCATGAGTCAGTAACTGAGTGGGTAATGGCGACCAACAGACAGATGTCATGAGTGTAAACATACCCGATCGGCGTGGGCGGGAAATTCAAATTGACACGGTCCCCCCAAAATTGAAAATTTCTCGATTTTTTTCGATTTTTTTGGCATTTTGGGGGTTGGACAGCCCAGAATATCCGAATAGTGAGTATATCCGAGTATTGGACATCCGAATATTAGAGGGATTACTGTATATACAATTTACTAATAGACAGATATTGCCAGATTCCTATATTACCTTCAGTGCTACTAATATTCCCATCTCCACAAGTATTAAAATTCTCAGTATCGTAGCTTCTTCAGTGACAAGCAGTTGGCTAAACTTTATAAGAGTCATGTGCACTCTCAGCTGGAATACTGCTCACCCCTGTAGAATGGATGTGAGGAGGTTGTACTAAAACAACTAGACAAAATTCAGAACAAAGCTGTTAGAATTACTGGTATATAAACTACCTCCCCTACATGTAAGAATGAATGTTGCCTCCCTTGCATTACTTTACAGATACTTTTATGGCAAATACTCAGACGAAGTTGCATCCACTGTGCCACCTCTCCATGTCTTCCCTTGTGCTACAAGGGCATCTGGTAGCACTCATGACTGGAATATCACACTGCCATATTGCAGAACTTCCGCCTATCATAAATCTGTGATTCCCCGAACTGTATCTCTTTGGAACTCACTTCCACAGAGGTGTTTCCCCCTAAACTTCAACCTACAGCTGTTCAAGTCCAACTGTTACAAATTTTTTAATTAATGGAAACACCAGTAAACTGCTGTATAAATAATTTTCTTTATTCATTTTTTCTTCCTTCTTCTGTTCTATTATAAAATATATATATATATATATATATATATATATAAAACACTGTATTGGAAATGGTAAACTCATGAATACTGAGCATCAACTATTCAGCATTGTTAGCTGAACGACCAATCTATGATGCCTTTACAGTAATTAAATCCTAATGGACTTACATATGAATTTATTTCAATAAGGAAAAAAATGAATACACATTTTTCTTGAACAAAAAAGTGCAGCTTTTATTTACCCTTTAACATTTGGGTCATTAGTGACTAATTTTTCTATATCATTATAATCCTCTAACTAAGAGCTACATAATAACGAATAGAAGAAGCAATTTTAAGAACTAAACATTCCATCATGATGTTTAGATCAAATTAATGTCTTGGCTTGTATAAGAATTTAGGTAAGTACTGCCAGTGAGGGAGAGATGCTATCTCCACAACAGTCACTTAAAAGGTAACTGCCTGGAGAATGGTGATTAGTTGTCATGCTAAAACCCATCAGGATCAATGTGATAAAGGGGGTATGGCCAAATGTAGTTCTAACTTGCAATAAACTATAACTAGGATCCCATCTGAAAGGTATTCCAACCTGTTCCTCCCCAAATCAACCTTCATGAGTCAACCAGATCAACACCAGGGCAGAGAGAATGAGTCTTGCTGTGGAAACTTGACAATTCTCTATATCACCTGATATATGTCTATGTCTACATCTATGTCTATCTATGTATCTATATCTCTACTCCACCAACATGTGGTGCTCTGCAGAGATTGTACGTAGGGTGAGAAGTGCTTGTAAGTGTGAGAGCTGCGTTAGAGTGCCTTTGGATGTGTGTGTAGTCTGTGAACCAAGTGTAATCGGCCTGCTTAAGCCGACTGGGTGCAAGCATACTAGTATGCGACACTGGTTCAACCACAGCACCCCTTGTGTTCGCCAAAGTGGTAAGTGGCTTGGTGAACTCTCCCCCAAGTTTTTACAACTCTGGCGGGAGGTGAACCCGTGTCCACCAGCGTGCGAAACGCACACTCTACCACTGTACCAGAGGGGCTCATGAGAAGGTTCATCAGATTTTCATCACCACAGTGGGGTTTCATGCATCTCTCACTATGGCTTGAGGTGAGACAATCCTCTTACTCCACTGAGTTTTGCGGTGGTCATATAAGCAGTTGGGGCTGTCATTCCAAGAGACCTCGGCACATTCATTAAAAAAAAAGAAAAAAAAAGTGGTACTACAACTCACAGATGCTTCTGCACACACATTTAAAAAATAAAATAAATAAAATACATAAAATAAAAAATAAGGGGTAACACATGCAGTCAGTATATGAACCCTGCAATTTTAAAAACGAAGCTAACCTTAAAGGATACCAAATTTTATACATACCTATATGTTGTTTCAAGGCCTGTGGTTTTATGGTATGTCCACATACATCACAAACCACAAGATAAAAATCTTCCCAGCGAGGACAGTATCCATATATCGGCATTTCTGAAACACAGTATGATGTATATAGCAATTGCCCTGTAAATATGGTATACATTATTTCTTGAAATAATCACACACAATAATTCTTGATGATCACACTATACTTATAATAATTCAATAGCATCACATGGTAGTGACTGAGTGTACCTTTATGAGCCATTAAGAGCACAAAAGTTTTATCTAATTATTCTGAACACTTTAGAAGGCACGGGATATTACATATTCTCCTGGTCAAGCAACGAACACCACTAAATCTGCATTTATAAACATCAGTAAGTACAGGTACCAGTGTAAGCAAGCTTTAGTTAGCCACAAAACAAATGTTACCAATAAGAAGAACTTTCTCTTTCTTACAAACGTATTGCTCTACAGAAATGGTGTTAACAAAACACGAAATAATAGACTCTAGTCTGTTGCTCCACAGTATTCAATAAGAGCTTGACAAAAGGATTTATGGAACATAAGTTGGAAAGTGCCTTCATGCTCTGCACAGTGAGACAATAATGATGATCTGGACCTTTGACGATATGTCTTTGGATATAACCTAATAGCTGCATAAAGATACCAATAGTAAAATTCTGTAGCTGACGCCTGTATACCAGTAGTTTAATATTCCATCAATAAGAGCAATGTATGTACCAGCTGCTGGGAATTATACTAGTGTGCAATGGTGCTTTGGAAACTTATGTCAGCCAGGAATGTACATTGTGCCTTCATAACCACCACTTCAGGTCTTTTTACATCCAATGCGGTCAATTTAGGCTCATTTATATTACTCTCGGTTCATTCAAATCAAGCAGCATCAAATTAACACCTTCACTATGTTGACAATTATTTAGTTTATAATCATTATTTCCAAATCATTCTTGTCAGCTTGGGGATGCCCTTCAGAAATGTCCAATCAGTTTGTTGATCACACTTCCAGTTCATTTTGTCCCTTTACATTCATTTTGTGGTAGGTGGTGGTGACCATCATCCACTCACTTGATGTAGTGCTGTCTACTTCTTCCTTTACCTTCATCATTCTTTTTCTGTGTATGCCCTCCTCCCTTCTTATTTCTCCCATCTTTCCTATAATTTTTCACTCTTCTTCTTCTTTCCTTTTCAGGTGGCTTTACAATGAGTGCTAAGCATAATACTTTCCTGTAAGCCAAAAAAACAATGTACAATATTGGGTGACAACCATACAACCAACCCACTCATGTTCCCTGTGTCAACAAGTGGGTTGGCAGAGAGTTGGTGCCCCTCCCAGTGAAACAACTAACTCAAAGATAAACGGCCACCCCTTATGGGATTATGGTGTCTGGCTATAAACAGAATTCCAGCCCATATGGAATAATGCAAGTCACACTAGTTCTCAGATAACCTAAATGGAGTTGAATGGAAGAATACAAGGTCTGTCCAAAAAGGAACCAAACTTTTCAAATAGTGCACCAACTAGCCAGTCTAGCATGATTGCTATGGGAGTGCTCTGTAGTGGCAACTTTGAGCTTTACTCTAACACTAGCCACATCACACCATGGCACTTCGTCATCAAGGTACACGTGCTTGAATAAGTGTGTGTTTGGTGCACTTAGCGAATTTTCTTCTATCCCTTCTGTCACCTGAAATTGGTGACCTTTCAGGGTGGATCTCAACTCTGGGAACAATTAAAAAATCTGCAGAGGCTAAATCCGGACATTAGGGTGACTGAAGGACAACGGTCATCTTGTGCTTCACCAGAAAGTCACAGATAAGGAGCTATGTGTGAGCAGGTGCAATGTTATGGTGCAACATCCAGGTTTTGTTTGTCTGTATGACCATGTGGAACTAACTCATGATGAATGATGCCCTTCCAATCAAAAAGGACAATCATCATCATCTTCACATTTGAGCGAATCTGACATGCTTTTTTTGCCCACTGTGATGATGTTCCAATCCACTGTGACGACTGCCTTTTTGTTTCGACATCGTAGTGGTACACCCACATTTCATCGCCTGTTATGATATTTTTCAGAAAGTTTTCATCAGCATTTGAACAATCAAACAGCTCCTGACTCTCCGTGACAACATTCTCTTTTTGCTCCTCTGTCAGCACATGTGACACAAATTTTGTGACAACACAATGTACCTTCAGTTTATTGCTTAAAATTGTGCGGCACAAACTTTTACAGATGTCTATTCTTTGGAAACTTCATGCACAATCAGGCGATGATTTTCACAGAACACAGTACACGCTTTCTCAAAATGATTGTCATCTGTTGACTTCAACGGCCGTTCAGATTTGGGATTGTCTTCTATGGATGTTCTTCCTGATCTGAACTGCTGGAACCACTTGTGACACTGTGTACAGCTAAATAATCCTTCACATAAGCCTGTTGCAACATCTGAAAAGTTTCCATAAAAGTTTTTCCAAATTTCAAACAGAATTTCCAGCAAACACACTGCTTGTCAAGTTCCTTTATTATTCAACTGGCAACAAATCACCAAGTGTACTAAACACACATTCACTCAAGCATGTGTAACTCATTGGCTAAGTAACATGACATGATGCTGCTAGTGTTGGACTAATGCTCAAAGTGGCTGCTACACACCACTCCCGGCACAATCACATCAGGTGAGCTAGGTGGTGCGCTGCTTAAAAAGTTTGGTACCATTTTGGACAGACCTTGTATGATATCTAAGGTGATCAGATGAAGAAGGAAAACAAGGATATCGTAGGTGGGTGGTGTGTGAAGAATGATGAAGGAATGGTAGTGGTGGACTGTGTGGATACTAAAGATGCCTGGAGAGGGCACTAGCTATAACCGGTTGCTAAATGAGGAATTTGACTGGAATAAGGAAGGTTTGGAGTCAATGGATCCAGGGTTTGGTCCTTGGCCTTTGATTGATCCTGCTACTGTGAGCAGGGCAATAGGTAGAATGCAGTTGTGGAAGGTGGCAGGTATGTCTGGGTTGACTGCTGAAATGTTGAAGGCCACAGGAGATGCAGGAGTGGGTTTAGTTACTGATTTGATAAATTCAATTATACAATAAGACCTCACTATAACGGACTAATTGGGGCTCAGGCCAGTCTGAAATATGCGATTTTCCGATAAAAGCGACATCCAGACTTACCCCTGCTAATCCGGACTTTTTCCGATATATCAGACATTAGTCCAGATTGCATCAGTGGTTTTCACCACCATTGCAGTATTGTACTGTGTTATACCTTCACTATATTAATCAAATGGTATAATAATACTGTACTGTGCACTGAAAAACATGTCTTTTACTTGTCTTATTGTGGTGAACATAGCTGAAGTTGTCAGGCAGTCCGGACTGCTTTCTGGCTATATCGGACTTTTTCTGATATATAGGAGTTTAGTCCGGTAGCTCCTCGAGTCCGATAAAAGCGAATTCCGGTCTACTGAAGTCCGTTATATCGAGGTTTTACTGTATATGTGTTGTCCCAGATGACTGGCTGAAGAGTGCGATCAAAAATGTGTATAAGGGGAAGGGTGATGCAAAGGAATGAAAACATTAAAAGAGCATAGAATTTTTGGACCAGATAATGAAGATAATGGAGAGAGTCCTAGATGGTATGATAAGGGAAAGGGTGAATGCTGATGAGATGCAGTTTATGTTTATGACAGGCAGAGGGACCACTGATGTCATATTCATTGTCCAACAGCTTCAGAAAAAATATGGCCAGAGGATGGTAAAGGAATTTGTAATTTGTTTTTGCTGATTTGGAGAGGGCTTTTGACAGACTCCATAATGAGGTGGTGAAGTGGGCAATGAGAAAGCTTGGGATCAAGGAGTGGCTAGTTAGACTGGTTATGGCTATACAGTACACATGGGTGCTTGCACTAGGTGAGAGTGAATGTAGATTTGAGTGATGAGTTTTCCGTGAATGTTGACATGCATCAGGGGGTCAGTCTTGGGCCTCTTATTGTTTGTAATGGTGCTTGAAGCTCTCACATTACTTCAGAAATGGACTCCCATGGAAGATGTTGCATGCTGATGATTTGGTGTTGACTGCAAAAGAATGAAAGGGAAGTGAAGGAAAGACTTAGGAAATGGAGAGATGGAATGGGGCAGAAGGGTCTGAATAAATGTAGATAAAACAAAAGTGATGATATCTAGGACTGGTGGTGGTGGTAATGTCAAAGCAGAGGGAGTGTGGCCATGTGCAGTTTGCCACAAGGGTGTTGGAAGTAACTCCATCTTGTCCAGTGCTGTGATAAGTGGGTGCATAAGAGATCTAGTGGTATCAGAGGTAGACTGCGAAATAATGCTGATTTCGTGTGTGCAGTGTATCACAGAGAGCACATAGACTGTCAGGCATGAGAGGACTGACTGATCTTGCTAGAGAATTTCTAGTGTGTGTGGAACTTTGCTGAGTGTCATTTGGGGGACCTGTTATGTGCTGAAGGTGGGGCAGGAGCTAGCTCTGTGACTAGGGTAGAGAGTGGCTGGAGAAATTTCAGGGTGCTGTTGCCTTCCCAAACATTGAGAGGCTCTCCCTCTCTGCTAAGGGACCTTTGTATTCAGCATGTGTTATGAGAACAAAGCTGTATGGTAGTGAGACCTGGACAGTAAAGAAAAGATATTCATAGGCTCAAACATACAGAAATGACAATGATGAGACGGATGTTTAGTGTGTCCTTGAATCCGGGGACTGAGGGGACTAAGACTGAGACTTAAAGAGTCGAGAGGAAGGATAGGACTGGAACGTATGGGTGGTGTGATATGGAGGGGTAGAGTGAGATGGTATGGACATGTTGAAAGGATGACGGTAACTGGGTGCAGAAGGCGAGAAGTGTGAATGTCAGGGGTAAACCAAAAAAGACCTGGGACAAAGTTATAGTGTGTGACCTGAGGGATAAATGACTGAAGAGGGAGACTGCCAGAGACTGAGCAGTGTGGATGGTCGCCTTTAGGTAGCTAACCAAAACCGATGAAGGCAAGCATGTTGGAGCCTTTGTACTGTAGGTGACAAGATACGACACATTTAAGTGCATTCAGTCCCAATTAGACTCAGTTAAGCTGAACCAATTCAGGTCCTTCACATCCATTAAAGTGACTGATACGGAGCCTACACATGTTGGTACATTTCACCCTTGGAGGCAGTGGAACAGATGTGGCATTCACCCAGGAGTCAAACTTCATCATATTCTCCTCCACCTTGCCATATGGAAGGACCCTAGTAAGGTCCTGTCATCCACATGGGGGTGCCGGTTCCTTACACATTGTATGTACTGTACTATACCTGTAGGACCCCATGGCAGCAGCTGCTTACCTGTGGCTGACAAGTCTGCTAAGTGCTCTGTCAGACAGATTGCAGTTAAGTTACAACATCCATTCAGCTTCATCAGGGTAAGTCACTTTAGGTGAGGGCCACTGACTTTTACTTAGGCCCATTATAGTCTAAATATGCCTATGCAAACCTTTTATATATGACTGGGCTCAGTCAGATTAGTTCAGGTCTATTCAATTCAGTTATATTCAATCTGATCCAGTCTGGCAACTTCAGGTTCATTCTGGACCATTTCAGGCAAGTCCATGTTCAGACCCACAGAACTCAATTCTGTCCTATTTTAATCAATTTACACTATTTCATGTGCTTCCAGGTCATCTTAGGTTCATCAGATCAATTCAGGTCTTAATCACAATGGCATGTCCCCCAAAAATGAACCCCCTCCATGCTAATGGTTTTTTATAACACAAGTAACTTAGACTTTTCATGTGCTTTACTGTACAATCCTTTCAGGTCCCTCTACCTACCTCAGATCAATACAGATTAATTCAGTACGGTAATACCTAGGAATGTGTGTCCCCTAAACCAGCCCTGCTGTTGCACTACTTTTAAAGATATAAAATACTGAGCTGTTCTCATGCCACAGCAAAAAATGATGGGGTGAGTAAAGAGGAGTGGTAAGAATGGGCTGAAATAACGGTGAGTCACTGACTACCGTACTGCATTACAGTATTTCCCATGTCAAAGATAAAAAGCATGGGGTGAGTAAGGAGGAGCGGGAAGGTACACTGGGAATAGTAGGAAAAAAGTGTTAAGAAAATGGAGAGTTTTAGAAATAAACAGTTTGCCCTGTAAATACAAGCCCTAGGAACGTAGTGCCTTGATGGCTGCAATTCCCTTTCCAAGCTATTCCTTGGCCTTGAGTAGAACTGACATCTTGGAAGAGAAGAAAAACACGGACAAAAAATATAAGAGACACCGACATAGTGTGGACCTCCACCTGGTATTAGCCAGAATATCATCTACCAAGGCATCAGCATGCCCTGCACTTAGTGACAATCAGATGTCTGTCTGCTTTCATTCATTACACTCACTTAAACCAGATAGTGTATGAGTAGGGAATGAGTTAGTGTGGAGGGGGGGAAGGAATAACAGCCTGAGAGAAGATTTTGAAGGAAGTACATTGCAAGGGCTTGTAAACAGGAAAGGCTTACTCTAAAAACCACCAATTTACAATACCAGTTGTAATGTAGTGCCCTGATAGTCACAAATGCCACCTACAGGAGGATATTCACACAGACTCATGACTTAAAACTGTATGCCCTCTCTAAGGTCCACATGGCTGGGGAGGAAGAAAGTGGATGTTACAACACAGTAAAAATATCTTTCATGGCTTTAAATTAACAAGACAATGCAGGGACTGCATTTTAAAACTGATTATGTATAAAACATGGAATACTTGGTATCTAACTCACAAAAAGCTCTCAGCTTTATACATAAAATCACTTGAAGTGTCCATGGACTATCAATACTATGGTGAATTCGTCTGAACCTTGCAAATGAAACCTATGTGAGCTTCCATTCTTGCCCCAAATTGTCTGTCACTATAAGAACTTATTTAATAGAAAGCCTGTTATGTTTCCATTCCCATCTTTATAATCTGTAGCTGTAACTGATATTGACAAGAGATTGTTAATCACAAATGATGACTCAATATGGGAAAGTAATAAGTAACATTGGCAGTAGCTATAACAGATATCAGAATGAAACACAGGCAAATTATAAATTCAACATGGATGATCCCAGTAGTCCTCAGATTCCTGGGTTTTTGATGGTCTCAAGCTAACAAAGATGCCAGAGTTTCTACACCAATTATCATCATCATCATCATCCGGACCTCCTCACCCACCCTAGGACAAGATGAAGAGTAGCAATGTCCAGACAGCCCAAGTTTGCCCAATCCAATGGGCCATGCTTTCATTCACTCATCATTCACGACCCCAGAATCCTGGCTGTATCTGACACATCAAAAACATTCATCACGTTCTGCAGCTTCACATAAATGTGTCCAACAGAATCAATCCAGACGCTGTCACATTCAAAAGCGGTGTCAAATCCCTGATCATGCTTCTCACAACATTCATTCATCCAGCCAGCTTGATTTCTTGTCAATACCCTAGCCTCACCAACTTTCATACCTCTCCTCCTCACACACTCATCCACCATATCCCTCCACCTTCTCCTTGGCCTACCGCGCCTCCTCCCTCCTTCAAATTCACTCAGATACACCTTTCTCACCACTCTATTGTTATCCATTCTCTCCACATGACCATACCATCTCAGTACACTCTCTTCAATTCTGGTGTCCACAGACTTCCTCACTCTGCATCTTTCATGAATCACACTATTTCGTATCATATCCACTCTCTGTACTCCACATACATTCCTCAGCAGTCCCACCTCCACTGATCTCACTCTTGACTTTTCACTTTCATACCACACCATAGTCTCACATCCATATATTAAAGTTGGCATGAACATTCTTTCATGTAAGCTTCGTGCAGCTGCAACACTCAAGCCTCTGTTTCTTATCAAGGCCTTCATAGCACCAGCTACTTTCTTTCCTAGTGTCACTCTACTTTCCACTTCTTTTGCACATTTTCCTCTCTTTTCTGTCACTGTCCCCAGGTATTTGAACTCTCTCACCAATTCCAGTCTCTCTCCATTCACTGTAACATCACACTGGGAGCCACCTTCTCTCTTAATAACCATCACTTTACTCTTTTCTACATTTACTTTCAAAACACAACAATCACAAACATCAGCAAAATCTGCACTTGTCTACCAAGTTCTTGTCCGGTATATGCAAGTAGCACTGCATCATCAGCATATAACAAGTTTGAGATATTCCATCCATCACCATTCATTACCAACGTCATCCCTCTCTCCATTACTCATGTTTTTACTTCTCTCATCACCCCATCCACATATATATTAAACAACCAAGGGGACATCACACAACCTTGTCGCACGCCCACACTGATTGTGAACTTCACTACCATTATAAAAACTCTTGACGGCACCTAGCAGCTTACCATCTACACCGTACATGTGCAAAACCTTCCACAATCCTTCTCTGTCTACTTTGTTGTATGCTTTTTCCAGAGCCATGAATGCCATAAACACCTTATGGTCCTTCTCACAAGCCTTCTCCTCTATCTGTCCTACTGCAAATATTTGACCCACACATCCTCTACCACTCCTACATCCACTGTACTCATCACTCACTAGGACTTCTGATATCTCTCTTCCTTTCTCCATAATAATTATTCCATATACCTTCCCTGCCACACTCAATAAACTTATGCCAAGATAATTCTTGCACTCATTTCACTAATCTTCATTTTTGTTCTTGGGTACAATCACAGCCTTTTTCGACTCTGCTGGCACAGTTTCACTCATCCATGCCTTCTTACATATCTCCAACAAGCATTTCATTCCACTCTCTCCATTACACTTAATCATCTCTGCATAAACCTCATCTACTCCAGCTGCTTTCCCACTTATCAGCCACCTCACAGCGTTCTTCACCTGCGTGAGTGTCACGTTTCCTGGCACGACATTCCTTCTCTGCACACCCCCAAAACCAATCAGGTTTACAGCGCCTCTGCTCTTTCTATTCCCATTCATCAGGCTTTCAAAATATTTTTTCCATCTGGTCCTTACTTCATTCTCATGGGTTAATATTCTACCACTTACATCCTTCACACTTTCACATTTCTTTCTGCTGTCACTTCTACATTTCCACACCTCTTTCCAGAATAACTTTCTATATTCAGAGTAATGTACATTAATTTTTTTCACTAGATCATCTTTTACCTCCTCCTTTCTCTTCTTCACTGGTCTCCTTATGTGCTTCTTGCTCTCAACATATTCAGTTCTCATTTCAACTGAACCCCTGTCCTGTAACTACTCTAGCCACTTCTTTCTCTTTTTCCCTAGTGCCTTTAGTCATAATCCACTGTCCTGCTAGCAGGAGGAAGTAGCTTAACATAGTCATTTCAGTCCCATAAGTATAATGCCAATAGTGTTGTGAAACTGTCAAGGGTAGGGGGTGGTATGGCTTTAAAACTTCATTTTCAAAAAGGCACCAAGTGCAAGTTTGTGACTGTCTAGTTTACATTTAAGTCAGTACTGTAATAATACAAACTCCATTAACCCCTAAATCGCAGGGTTGCTGGAGGCGGCCCTGGCACTTCCCACCAGTGGTAATTTGCGCTGACTTATTTTTTCAAAATATTGGCCAAAACTAGCTTGAGTGATATAAATATCACTCAGACTTCTCCTAAAATTTTTCACATATATTTATATATTGAAAGCCACAGCTACTTAAAAAGAAAACAGAGGCACCCAACTGACGGCCCACAGCTCGAGCCATTGCCACAGAGCGTCACGAAAGTGACGGCCCGTGGTTAAGTGGTTAACCATTGTCATTTAACATCTACCAGTTACAAATTAAATTAGTCAGGTAATTAATTTGGGAAAATAAGAAGCAGGATTATAGGAGTGTAGGAAAGAGAGGGGACACTTGAATAGCTACTTTTGATACGGCCCTCTGCTACAAATAAAGAGTCATAAAATTAAAAGTATAAATATGTAAATGGCGTAAGTAAATATCAAGGAGGAAAACAAATTACACAAAGTACACTGTTCTTAATACTGGTATACCAGAATAAGATGCTACAAGGAGACATCTTGGTGAAAACAGTCAAAGTCATAACTGAGCAAAAAACTCGTGGAAAAAGCAGACTTAATCCATCCTTTCCTGTTCTGCCAGTCACCATCAGTCAGTTTCTATAACTGCCCACAGTCAGGTAAAATGCTGTTCAAATATAGATATACAGTATAAATGAATGAATGAAATGTATATAGCAGGGTTCTTCAATTACTTTGTCTGAAAGTCCAGTTACACTCACTTCGTGTATAGTTGAGGTCCAGATTAAAAAAAAAAAAAAAAAAACAGTATACACAGGGTGTCTCAAGACCTGATGTACTAACTTTAGGAGATGATTCTTGGCCTAACTTTAAGGGGAAAAATCAGCATGGGACAAATTGTTAACTGATAAGGAGCAATATTTACTGATAGATTTGTGAGTAAATTTCGAGGGAGACCATTTTGTGTACAAGGTCAACAACAAATGTAGCTCCAAAATGGTTCAGTCTTGGACCCATTTGGCTACAGATTTTTTTTTTTTACACAAAACTGACCATGGCTCTAAAGTTTGTTCATTAAGTGCTGGGATACACTGTATAATACAGTAAGACCTCACTATAACGGACTAATTGGGGCTCAGGCCACTCCGAAATATGTGAAATTCCGATAAAAGCGACATCCGGACTTACCCCTGCTAATCCGGACTTTTTCCGATATATCAGACATTAGTCCAGATTGCATCAGTGGTTTTCACCACCATTGCAGTATTGTACTGTGTTATACCTTCACTACATTAATCAAATGGTTTAATAATACTGTACTGTGCACTGAAAAACATGTCTTATACTTGTCTTATTGTGGTGAACATAGCTGAAGTTGTCAGGCAGTCTGGACTGATTTCTGGCTTTATCGGACTTTTTCCGATATACAGTAATCCCTCCACTATTCGACGTAATACAGCCAAAGGCATGTCCGGACAGTGGTCTTGTCCGAATATTGGGCCTGAAGCTCCAGCACTGGTCATTCATGACCCTAACCTAACCTAACCTAAATCAGAAAACTACCTTCCTACCTCCCTACCGGACATGTATAGCACTTATTTAACTCCCCTTTCACATAAATAATGCACACAAAGCATGAATCAATTGAATTTTAACCAAAAAATAATGATTTAGAGGTAAGTAAGGAATAGGTGCTCACAACTTGCCAGCAAGTGTAAGTAAGTATCAGACATGGAAATCGTTATGAAAATCACCCTTTCTCACACCATATGCATTAAATAATGGACACAAAGCATGAATTCATTTAATTTTAACCCCAAAATGATTATTTTGAGGTAAGTAAGGCATATATGTTCATGAGTTGGCAGCTTAGTGTAAATAAGTATCAGACGTGGCAATCCGTAAGAAAATCATCATTTCTCACATCTTATGAACTAAAATATGGGATACAAAGCATCAAATAAATAAATTGTTACCAGAAAAAGAGTTAGGTATGGCGAAGGTGTTCACTGTTCACCTCCAGCACCGGTCATTCTTGACACTAACCTAACCTAACCTAAATCAGAAAACCACCTACCTAACTCCCTACCAGACATGCATAGCACTTACTTAAGACCCCATTCACATAAGTAATTGGCACAGAGCATGAATTAATCAAATTTTAACCCAAAAATGATGATTTTGAGGTGAGTAAGGAAGGGGTGTTCGCCAGCTGACTACATAATGAATGTAAGGAAGAGACAAGATTATTACTGAGAAAATCACCTTTTCACAGCCTATGTGCTCAAATATGGGACACAAAGCATGAAGTAAATAAAATGTAACCAGAAAAATTATGATTTAGAGGTGTGGGGAGCGAAAATGTCAACCAGTTGATTAGATAGTGAACTTAAGTAAGAGACATGGTAATCACTGAGAAAATCACCTCTTTCACAGCCTGTGCACTCAAATATGGGACACAAAGCATGAAGTAAATAAAATGTAACCAGAGAATGAGGATTTAGAAGTGATTATGGAAAATATTTAGCAATTGACATTGCTTACTTACAGTCCAGCACTGTTGTTTACCCCCATCTCTAAGGTTTTTACAGTGGTCATAATTGCTCTTGAAGCATGTCCAGCAATCCAGTGTTTAACTACACTTAATCCTTAGCACTGTGACTTTTGATTATTTAAACAAGAACGAAAATACCGCAAAAGATCAGACAGCCGTCCACTGTTCACAGAAGTTGAGACAGAACTAGTAGGAGGGCGATTTGGCGGGAAGGGAGCTAGTCGGCGTGAGCGGGAAATTCAAACTGACGCGGTCGGAAAATATTGGATTTTGTTCGGATTTTTTCGAATTTGGGGGCATTTTGGGGGGCGGACAGCCAGCCCACGAAGTCCGAATAGTGAGGGATCTGAATAATGGGCGTCCGACTAGCAGAGTGATTACTGTATAGGAGTTTAGTCCGGTAGCTCCTCGAGTCCGATAAAAGCGAATTCCGGTCCACTGAAGTCCGTTATATCGAGGTTTTACTGTATTTTTCTATCTATCTATCTATTGCCAAATGCCTTAATCTCATACAGAGGGGCCATAAACAAATCGCCTCCATGTCGATCTGTCCCTCGCCATTTCACTGCCCTGCTCCCATCTCACACACCCCCTCTCTCATATACCTCCCCACTCCATCCCTCCATCTCATCCTCGGCCTCCCCATCCCTCTCCCCCTCACTCACATACACTCTCCTCATCATTCTTTCACTCTCCATCCTCTCCACATGCCAAAACCACCTTAATGTGTTTCTCTTAATGCTTCTCATCACATCCACATCACATTGCTCCTTCACTTCCTCATCTGTCAGTCTGTCTCTCCGTGTGACTCCACATGCTCCTCTCAAATAACTCATTTCCACTGCTCTCACTCTTGACTTCTGTCCCTCCAACAGGGTCCAAGCTTCGCTTCCATATGTTACAGTTGGTATCACAATACTGTCATGTAGCAGCTTTTTCACTTCCATGCTCACTTCCTGTTTCTTATCACTGCTTTCAAGGAACCAGCACCTATCTTCCCTGCTGAACCCTTTCAAACACTTCACCCTCCAAACTACCATCCTTACTCATCACACTACCCAAATACTTAAATGCACTCACATGCTCCATATCCTCCCCATCCAATCTCACTGTACATTCACTGACTTCACTTCTCTTGAAGGCCATCACTTTGCTCTTCCCTACATTCGCCTTTAGATTCTGTTTCTTACACACTCTCCCAAAGTCATCTACCAAGCCTTGCAGCTCCCCTTCATCTTCACTCAACATCACAGTATCATCTGCAAACAACAGTACAGGGAGTTTCCAAACACTACCCTCTCTCACTGGGGCCACTCCAATATCCACTGCCCAACCTTGTATCTCTTTTATAACCCCATCCAAATACTATGTGAACAAATTATTATTATTACATTATTAATGACATTATACATATGCAAGTGATCTATCTGATTTCAGGAAAATGCATAATTGCTATTTTAAAATATCATGACTCGGAGTATTCGGAAACCACATCACTTTTGTACTGTCTAACCATAACCAGTCAAGAAGTTCAGTACCATGCTGTCAACCCATCATTTGAACAAGATAATGACAACAATCACAGGGCCCTTGCTGCAACTTCCCACATATACAGTATTCACATGGAAAGGAATTATCAGAGATGACATGGTATTTAGTTTGACGAAGCTCACTTTAATTCAAGGAATGTGATCACCAGTGGTTGGAAAATTAATAGTCTCTGTCAGACACTCACTCGTCTGTCTTTTAACCACGAAGTTTAATTTTCTATGTCACGTATAATTATACAGTAATAGCCATGCCGTAAGACATTACTACAAGAGTTTAACATACTACAAATAGATAACAATATGAAATGCTAATTACTCGGGAGATATTAAAAAAAAAAAAAACTCATTCATAAATCTGAAATGTTTAATTTCTTGGATATCAACTAGATTTTGTATAATCAGAGAAGGTAGTCACTGGAGTCTACACCAGCGGTCGTCGCAGTATAGATTTGGACCACGGTCCGCCATTTGAGTACCAATGGTATATATATATATA